>JANQBM010423003.1:7500-18440 GCA_025594535.1 Erythroxylum domingense
ACCTTAGACTCCTAGCCTAATCAATCTCCTCATCTTGATGGTTATCATAATGTGATTCCTAAGAGCTCTCAGACCTACTTTCAATAACATAACGTCTTTGACTTGTTACCACTCGGTGTTCAAACTCTTCTTTCTCTTCACTATTAGTATATTTAGCCTCACTTTCTGCTCTGTGATCATCAACATCTACGTCCTGTGAACTTGGTACGCTTTCACCCTTACTTTCTCTAGGATCAGGTTCTACCTCCCGCATCTCAACTTCACTCTCGAAATTAACATCCTCATGCTCCTTTACTTCACCCTTAACATCTACTTCTCCTTTACCCTTACCCTCATATCTCAACTCTCCCTTAGCTTCATCATAGAGAAAGCAACATCATAATTAAGAGAAAGCAACATCCATCCTACTGTATGTTGAGACCTGATAAAGAGATTTATAATCTTACCGAAAATCAATTTTCCTAAAAACAAAACAACGCAATCAAGCCAAATGTATCATAGCAAAGTAGAAGGAATTCAATTAACTCAGTATTTCCCAATTATCCGAAATAATCGATCAAAGGCTTAATCTTTCCCTCCTCAAAACAAAAAAGTCAAACCTAGAAAAAAAATACCCACATTTCAAAATCCTTAAAATACCATAGAAATCAAACCCTAAAATCACACATATATGAAGTAACAACATCATATACATAAACATGAACATGAACAAACACTGAAAAGAAGAAGGAAACAAGAATGTGGTGGAAATAGGGGGTTATAAAGACATAATTGGGTTGGGGATTGGATTTGTGCTAAGAATCGATTTCTTCCTCTTCTTTGGACTGATCACCTAAGAGGTTTTGCATCATTTCGTGCCTCTTCTATGAGATCGAGAGAGAGCAGAGAGTAAAGAGAAGGGGAAACACCGTCATAAATGAATAAGGTAATTCCAAACGTTGCATTGGATGAGTTTCTGAAAAATTAGCGGTTGGGTTGAATTAGCCAATCCAAGCACCTCCTAACCAAAAAGCCAAATAATTTTTTAATATGGGTCAAATAACTCATTTGAGTCAAATAGCTAATAAATAGCTGAAAAGTTGTTCACCAAACACGGCCATTAACTCTCTCCAACTAATAAAACAGTCAGTGGTTTCTGCTTAAATTTTAAGCAATTCAGTTGTTTAAATATAGCTATCACGCCCGTGATATAAGTGTCATAGGCATGACACAAAATTATAGGTGTGACATTCTATGAGTTTTTTTATGTTTTAATTTTAATTATACTAATATTATTCTAATAAAAAATTAAATTAAATTTTAATTTTAATATTAATTATGCTATTATTGATTTTATAAAAGATTAAAATTAAATGATAAAATAAAAACAAAATAATTGGTTTGTGTCATAGACGTGACCAAAATTTTCTTTTTTATTATTTAAATTTTAAATTTTAAATAAAATTTATAAGATAAAATTAAAAAATTTATTCAAATTATTTAATTAATTTATAAATTATAGGAAAATATTAAATTAAATTAAAAATTGATCAAAATTTTTATTATTATATGTTCTATATTTTTAATTAGATTTATAAACTTAGTTTTTTCAAGATAAATATCTAAAATCTAAATTCTTCTGAAAATATTAAAAAAACACTAAGATACAATACTCATGTCCTTATAGTTTTTTTAAATTCATGCCCTTATAAATCATTTTATGCGTAAATAACTAATACTAGACAGCTAATTTTATCGAACATCTTTAATAAACAGCTGATATTATTCATTCACTAGTCAAATCAGCTGATATAATCAGCTATCTGCTAATGTTATCCTTTGACTTAAGGTCACTAAAGTTATCTTATATAGGGATTACTATATTTTGATACTACTTATGATTTATTTAATCATAGGTTGTTCAATCAGTAGTCATTGGATGTGGCATAAACTATATGGAGGTAGTTGTGTAATCAAAATATGATTAATCACCCTAAAGTAATTAGTGAGAATGTTTTGTTGTTCTCGATTAATATTGATTCGGGAAATTCTTGGCCAAGGTGGAATGACAATTTGTAAATAGTTTACAAATATCATTAATTGAATCAATGACTAATGGCGGAGAAATCATGATGAAAGGATTAAATTATATGGATAAATCATGACGAAGAGATTAGTCAAAATTACTATGACATTTTTAAATATTTTAATGGTTAGGATGCATTGCTAGATGCCAATATTGATTTATGATTATAAATTATTTAATTACAGAATTAACGATAAATTAAAAGGAATTTTAATTTATGTAATTATAATTATCAATTAAAATTATAATTTATAATCATTCTCAACATATTTGGGAACTTGATAGTTCTTGCATATATAATGGGTTAAAGAGACCAAAGTTATTTTAATCAAATTGGACTTGATTGTAAAGTTTAAGAAACTTTATAATTAAATGTGAGGTATTTGATAAATAAGGATCAATGTGAGATAATGATCTAATTTGGGCATAATTGGTATTTAATTATAATTATTTACAATTCTAATTAAATTTTAATTGAAATTATAATTTAATTCTAATTAAATTACTAAAATGTCCAAAACCTATTATAAATAGTCATAAGTTCTAATGGAGCTAACACTTCTTGCTTAACCCTCTCGATAAGAGTTATAGAGTTATCTCAACCCATTATGTGGATATCACTAAAGGTCAAACATTTGTGCAGCTTCGATGGTTGAGACAGATCGATTTCGAAAATAGTCCGAGGGATACGACAAGACAAAGATCAACCTTTAAAATAAGGTCGAATTAAGTTTCCGCTTCATTAAGATTTATGTTAATCATTTTATAAAATTAAAGAGATATTGGTTTTCTAAAAATAAAAAATACAAAAATTGTTTATAATTATTCCGCCATGGTCAGGATCGAATCCTAACCCAGTTTCCCAATAGTGGTATCAAAGCCAATTTTTAATTTTATAATTTGATTAAATTGTCTGATTGTTATTAATTTTATGGAATTGAATTTGAAATTGTTGTAAACCTTAAACAATATGAAACTTTCAGATTAAAGCTTTTAAAATCTTAAATTACAATATAAATTATAATTAGATAATTGAAACCTAGTAAACAATGAAACCTATAATTGTTCTGGAGTTTTTAAAATAAGGTTCGTGACTGTCGAATGAAAATACCAAACATATTATGGAATTGTGATTTCTGGTGAGGGAATAAGTATGTCAAGTTGTTGTGGGACTTCAAATTGGTTTCTTGAAAATGTTTGCTTGTTGTTTTCTATGTTGGTATTGCACGCGTCTTTGAGAAGGCTCGATGGGTGTATTTTGTGGCTAATGTAACTGGAGTTTTTGTTTGTGGATTCTAGATATCATTGAAGGAGGATGAATTTTGTTGGTATTGTGATTGGATGGCAAGGAGAAGCAGGCATCGTCAAAATAAGACATGCAGTGGTGTGTAATTAGACAATTGAAACCCAAAAAACAATGAACCTTATAATTCATCTGGAGTTCTTAAAATAAGGTTTCTGACTACTGACTGAGAAACCCTTAAAAGACCCAACATATTTTGCTATTGTGATTTCTGGTGAGGGAATAAGTACATGATGTTATTGATGGGCTTCAAATTAGTAGCTTGAAAATGTTTGTTTATGGTTTTCTGTGATGGTATTGCATAAGTCTTGGAGAAGGCTTGATAGGCATATTTTATGGCTATTGTGATAGGAGAATTTGTTTGTGAATTCTGGATACAGCTAAAAGAGGATGAGATTTTTACCCATAAAGGCAATTTTGTCAATTTTTCATACAATGGACAGTTATTAATTGTAACTTGGTTTTTAAATAAATTGTTGATTAAGTTACATAATTTGAAATAGATAAAGATAATAAAGTGGCCCAATAAATGATCTAAATTAATAGGTTGAAGTTTGGGTAGAAAATGGATCCCTTTTAGTGTGGACCTAGTCTATATCGGCCTTGTGATGGAAAAACCCAATATAGAAGCTATATAAATAGGTTAAGGCCTCCTGCAGTTGCTCATATCAATCGTAAGCATAAAGAATCTCTGACCTGTTAAGAGAGCTTACGTATTGAGAAAACTGTAGAAAGACCTAGCCCGCTTCTTGGTGATGAATTCTCGTGAAGACGGCGATGGATTCGGGATCGTGTCGCTTCGGAAAGGTCGTTTGAAGTTTAGAACCAAAATTAGGTATTTTTTGCATTTCTTCATTTTTTCCCTTTCAGGTTCGATCTAAGGTACATAACTAAGGTATCGGTATGTGCTACACATGGTATCAGAGTGGTGGTTTGATCAAGTGGTTAAAAATGGAGAATTTTTGGTTTTTCTCTCCATAAGGTTTTTAAAGAGTTAACTTCCGTTTCTTAGTTTTTTCTTACCTTTTACTAAATAAAAGTAGTATACATATGTTTAGCCTTGAGAAACGGATTGAAAACTAACTCGAGAAGTCAGAAAAAGGGCCCAAAACTCGCAAAAAATTGCCATTTTTTTGTGAGGGACGCGTTACCACGCGCCTGATAGTGAATAGTACTGTCGGGAAGCAGACGTGTATGACACTTGCATTGCACACATCGACACATGGCATGATTTCAGACAGACATATGCCTAGCGTGTGCGATGCATGTCCCAATGGCAATGGACACGTCTGGCGTGTTGACGCGGGGGTGATGTCAGCCTGTACGGACAAATGTACAGTACCAAAAAAATTAGATTTCCTGTAAGGGAGACTCAGGGTGTTTTGAGTCAGTTTCCAGGTTCAGGAAATTTATGAAGTGAAATTTTCGATTTTGCTAGATTTGTTACATTAGTAATAAATTAAAGTTTAACTCTAGAAAAAGGAATTAAGGTGCTCTGAATTCTATTTCGAGTGAATTTTCATGCTTTGAATATCACATGAGTGAGATGCTTCAAGTTTTCGTGTCTCAAGTCTCATATTTGATGTTCGGGATTGCATGATAGTTAATCGAAAAAAGGGATTAAGACAATTTGAAGCCTTTTTTGAGTGAATTTTTGTGCAACAAACTTGCCATAAGCGAGATACATGAGATTCTTATGTCTTGGGTAGTCAGTTTGGTATCAAGTAATGCAAAATAGTCACTCTACTGAGATTTTTCTTTTACGAAAATCTCAAATGAAGTTTTCGGATAATGTCTTTAGCACGAGTGTGTGACAATAAGACTATACATTTGGGTTTTTGCATTTATTGAACGTACATTGTCATATACCATATGCTTATAAGGAATGTGAGGATAACATAAAGTTGTATCCTTTATGTTAGTGGACTTTCTGGAATACTGATGAGAATGTAGTCAGCAAAGTAGCCTTTCAAGTCAGTATTTTGGATTGTTCTATTTACATGTTGGAGGATGTCTCTAACTTTATGTTTGGTTATCCTGCCCAAAGGTGTTGGCCTTACATAACATTTTGAGATAATCATAAAGGCATTAGATGGAGGAAAGTTGTTGCTTAAATGATCTATTCACCCAAAGGTGGTAGTGTCATAAGAGTTGATGGTTTGTACTCCGATTGCTTTTTATGTGGAATTCTAATTGCATATATTATGTATTCAGCCTAAAGATATTTCATAATATGTGTGATCATATTTTCAGGAAAGATATTGTTTCATGGATTTCAGTATTGCTGTTATCCTACATTTGTGCCGATCTAATTAAAGTTATTATAAAGTCACCTTTTCGGTCAATAAAATCAGTGTCATTATTGACATCCTGATAGTTTAGTTACAAAGAAGTTGACAGAGGATGTATTGAATGTTATGGAAATAGTTGAGGTTAATATGGCCACATAGATACATAGCCCATCTCCACCTACATCCATAAGCTCAAAAGCTTATAAAGCATCCCATGGAGCTCAGGATCGGTCTGACAGATTATGTCTGATGACTATTAAGAGATCTGTACCTAACCATCGGCTTAGTGAACTTCCGAAAATAGACATTACTTCATTATTTTTTGGAATGGGCAAGAAATAAACATGTAATCGACTCAATGAGAAAAATGAAGTTGTGTTGGAGCTTCTAAGAAAACCAACTCCTCTTTCGTTGAAGCAGGTGGGGGTGGGTTTTGTGTATTTTCAGTGTTAATTTTCTTTCATAGGTCAAGTTTAAAGTTTTCTGTAGTTCTACCTTATTTCTCCATCATAATTATGAATACTTCCTTTTTAATTTGATGTTTGACGTCAAGTTTTTTATTTTCAATCCACATGTTTAATTTTAGATAAAAGCCTATCATGTTTCTATTGTCTCTATCTTAAAGATTACATTATTACTGGAGGCAATAGCTATTGTCACTAACGTTATGTTCTACCTAATCACAGGAGATATTCTGCAATGATGCTTGTGTTGAACGATTTTTCATAGCTAGAGGTGATAATGTGAAGAAGGTTGCAAAGAGTTTAAAGGCTTGCCTTTTTTAGAGAGATAACATAGTGGTTGGTATTGTAACAAAAACCTCCATTATCATATGATTACTACCACCAAATTTTGTACATAAGTTTTTTCTTACCCTTTTCCTGTTACTTATCAGTCTTTTGTTTTTCATAATCATTCATTTTCCCTTTTGTTCCGTTAGTCACAAATTCAAAATAAAGAACAAACGTTAGCTCATAATTTATCAATCGCATTTTTTGTTTACTTTTTGTTTATCTAATTCTTATTTTTGAAATGCAGAAAACTTTATGGCCAACGAATTTTCTGCTGAGCTTTGCAGAAGGAGTCACCTATATAGCCAGTCACGATGAAGAATCAAGACCTATTTTGGTTACTTTCCAATCCACCGTTTCCCTCTTATATCACTCTCTTCATTTTTTTCTAACCGAATGAAAAAAAGAAAAAGTATTTTGCATTTGTTACATATATACTTCTTCAAAGATTTTACTATTCTTTTATTCCCATCGGTTACAGATTTTTCATGTTAGACAAGACTATCAGAAGTTCCATTCATAAAAGATGCTAGTGACTTTATCAACTTTTAGATCCTACCTCCGTTTCCAATTCTTTTTGCTTCTTAATTCCTTATATCAAAATTTTATCTTTTGCTTTATTTTTTACAAATTTACATGCTTGTTTACTTTGGAGGTGTTCGTTTTAACCATACAAAGAAATGATGAACAATTTGTACAACTCTCTGATGTAAGTATGTCCATTTCTTTCAAATTTTGGTTAATAACTTATAAAAATTTAGGGACATGTAACACTTTTTGCTCCGGTAAAAATGCATGAGCTTAAACTGGAAGCTCGGCTATATTCCCATGCTATGTCTAAACCTCCTCTTGATGTCACATCTTCATTGTTCCATTATTGTGCGTGAAAGAGTTAATGGACTTATTTATTGCTGGATTTTTGTGTTTTTTATGATATTTCTCTTACAAAATTTCATTCTATACCAATTTTAATCTTTGGAAGTTATAAAAGTGACCTTTTTGTTTGATTTACACATAAATGTTCTACTCGATGAATCGTTAGAACAATAGTTTGCATAGCAAATTTCACATTTTTAATATTATCAATTGGATCATAGTGACATAAAATCATCTTTTTTTTCTTCTAAAGTTGTATTCACCTCAGTAGCATATTGCACTTATATATAGTCCATTATTGACCTCTATCTTGACCTTTTCAAATCTTTACATTCATAAAACATGTTGTGACCGTAATATAATTAATATTATTTCCTAATTTCTTGATTTCTTGAAAACCTTATAATTGGATTTAAATTAATAACTGGGTATGGGTGTAGCACTAGCTTTTGCTTTCTTATAGTTTGTTCATCTTACCTTAGCAGGCTTCTTTAGGTCTACTTCAACTTTTACGAATCTTCTCCTACTAGCACTGAGAATTATGGGAGAGTACTACCTATGTAGGCTTTACAAGGCTTTTTTAATCGACCCACCATCTCTATTTTCTTATAAATGGTAGGTAAAATTCAAATTTATCTCTCTAATTCTTCGATCTTTTAATGTCATATCTTATTCTCTACCACAAATAACTCAAACTCTTTCAGTTGTAGGACCTATAAAAGGCAATTACTATTGACCTAATCTTGTTCCTTTCTTTACCTTCTTTTGTTAATTTTCTATAGAGAGGTCTTCTACTAACTCATAAGTCAAATGTTGCTTGCTTAATAATTGTGGAATGTGAATTATTGCAAGGTATCCAACCATTTGTTAAGCTATCAACTGTCACAATGGTGCTATGTTCACTAGACTTTGAAGAATCATTAAAATTCTATGATTTTCCTAGTAACTCACGAGTCTCTTCCCTCTGATTTGAGCCTTCATCGATCAAACCAACAACCAAGGATGGCTCATGCTCATCTTCAAGGTTTTCATTTGTTCTGTCAGAATGTTTTAACTCACTCAAACTATGGTACCATACCTTGACTGACTTGATTGTTATGACAATGCGAGCCACCAGTAAACCTCCTTGGGCTCTCCATTTAATACAAGGTCCATCTCTTTCACATCATCGATTGCTACAACATCATATCGAAGAATCATCAATTACTACATCACATCAAAGCATCAACGATTACATAAGGCCTATCAACAAAAGTTTGTTCCCCTCGACTCCGATGCCACACCATGTGACCACAAGTGAGCCAGTTAAAATTAACTAACTACAAACTCCATGGCCTTCTTTCCTTCGATCACCATCCATGTTTTTCAAAAAGAACTGCAAGACTGATAAGGCTTGTCAGTCTTTCTTATTATTCCTGAGATTCTACAAAAGGCCCTACGACAAAATCCTTTATAGGTCGAAAATGTGTCCCCCACTTGGTGGTCTCATCTTTATCATGCCACCTCATCCCAAGCAACATAAGATGTCGATATCACAAAGGTTCTAATCCAAGAGTTTAGATCATTAACAACCAAAAACTTCATTATGATTTGAGATTCAATAAAGAAGAAAAGCTTCTTTTATGTTTTCCGCTGATTTAGTAACTTGCAGGTCCCTTAATGTAATCACAAAGTTACATTATGATTTAGTAACTTCATTATGCCTACAACGCTAAGTTTGAATTAATAGAAGATGCCTACACAATCATTTGTATGTCAAAGAAATAACCATTGAGAGAGGATTGAAAGCATTTATATGTCAAAGAAATAACCATTGGGAGAGGATTGAAAGGAAATGATAGAACGCCCTCATTTTGTAATAAATTTTGAATCATTTCAGTTAGTTTTTTAAATTGGAATTCGTTTCAAATTTTATCTAATTCAACATTAATTTGTTAAATTCAAGTTTATGTACATATTGTTTATTAATTACGTAGACATAAGTGATTCTTGTTAGAACATATATATGCTATCTAATAGCTTAAAACCCTAAATATATGCTTGATTGGACCAAAAGAAAAATAGCTTCTCCGTAAGGATGAGCCGTCCTTTTCTTTGACCTTATTTTACAAATCTTCTTATGTGAATTAAATCTGCTAAACATGATCATAATCTAATAAGGGAGAATTTCAGCAACAACATAGTAATGATTTTGTAGGTAAAAAGAATTTTTTATTCCTTTTTTAATAAAATGTTGTTAATTTTGTTAAAAAAAGGTTTACTTATACGCAAGGGTTAATATAAAAAATAAATTTTACTTAATTTTGTAATATTAACTCAAATTTTAAATAGTGACGCTAAAGTACCCTAACTTTTAATTTTTAGGAAAATTGTTCAATATTAAATTTTTTGTTAATATAAATAACATAATGAATTACGTTAGATTAGTATTTTTGTTAAATGACTACTATAATCATCAGAAACAACCTCTCTATTAGGTAGGGATAAAGTTGTATACTACTAGATCTCTCAAAATCTTGCACTTTAACAGGACTCCTACTGAATGTTTTTGTTGTTTTCGTTAACTACTACAATATGTCCTATATTGTTTTTTTACTACCTATAAAATTTATTATTTATTAAAATAAAAAAATCAATCACCTTTAAAAATTTGTGCATTCCTTCATATGTTTTACTTCATAATTGTTTTATATAGTAAACTTTTTAATGTTCTTATAGCTTTTAAATATAATAAAATATATTTAATTAATTCAAATAGTATTTATTGATTGACTAACTAAAATATAATAAATTGATTGATTGGTAAAAATATAGTTAACATATATAAAATATGATTAATTGATAATACAATTAAAAGATAAGTAATTGATTAATTAATTAATTAAAATTATGGCAATAGTTCAACATTTATATAAGTGTTATGGATAGTGAAGTTGGGAAGAACAATTGTAACTGGACTGTTTAAAAAAATCACGATAAAAAGTAGATGCGAAAAAGCCAATTAATTTGTTTATCAGAGAAGATTATGTATGTAGAGAATTACAAACTCCCTTACTTAACCAACACTTTTTATCAATCTCTGACTCTCGTTAATTTCAACTTGAATATAAATGCATTCTTTTAGACGACCACACCAAATACTCGTATGCCTTCATTATTATTCATTTAAGGGACTTAGGCTACGTTTGGATCTACGGTGCAGTAGGGATAAGTACTTAACTACTGTAGTTTCTAAACGCAGTCACATGTTTGGATTTGCGGGAGAACAACCGGAGGTTGTAGGAAACTGTGGTGCCACCGCAGAAATCGATAAGCAGAAAGAGGGTTGTGGTAGGAAAGTGCTTCTGTTGTAGAAATTCTACTTTCCATTAATAACCTTACGATAATTGTTATTGCAGTGACGGTTAATAACCTACTAAAATCAACCTGCTAAAATGATAAGTACTTATTCTTAATAAATATTTATTTATTTGGGATTGCTACTTTGGTAACTGCTAAAACGTGAAAATAGGTGTTTGCAAGTGCGGTTGCAGTTGTTAAAAAGAGATAAAATGACTAAAAAGCCCATTGATTTAATAAACTATTAATTGTTGTATAAATAATTAAAAAATATA
>JANQBM010423524.1:0-18436 GCA_025594535.1 Erythroxylum domingense
TGATAAGTTCTTCGTCTGATAGGTGAAACTTGGTGGAAATCTGAAGCCTTGTCCTGAACTTCGAAACCATTCCATGACTTAAAAGGGCTCTGTTTTCCCTTCTTCCAGCTAGAAAATGACTTAAGGGATATCGTTCAAGTTTCAGGTGCATTATATACACGTAGATGTTAGCACTCAACGTTATTATCATAGACAAGAAACCCCTGACGTTTTGCATGTTCCCCACACAATGTCTAGTGTCAGTAACATGATGGGTTTTCCTTAACAAGAAGTACACAGCTTGTTCTGTGCATATGCAAAAAAAAACATTATCTTAACTCTCTTGGCTCTCATCATCCGTCCGTTCAAGGTTTAATGACGAGATTTGAGTGGACATAAGAAAAGGGAAGTGTATAGGGAAGAGGAAGAGAAGGGCTTTTGAAGTTTGAATATTGTGTCGATGAGATCACCATGTACATGTCGATGAAGAAAATACGGTAAAAAGAACAGACATTTGGAGATGAACCTACAGAACTACATTTTTTGGTGAAAGTGGAGAGAATAGTTTAAAAGGGTGAGCGACGAATGTCAACATCTTCGGACCGAATTCTAGAGTTTTATACTATACCGGTTGGACTAGTTCGTCAAAAAACTGGCCGGTTCGTTGATAAACCGGCCGGTTTTTAAAACACAGAGGTTATTAGGGGAAACCGGACCGGACCACTAGCCGGTTCAAACTTTTTCCGGTTGGACCGACCGGTCCGGTCCGGTTTTTAAAACCTTGTAATTAAGTCATATGGAATACATGTTCAATGAAACATTCCAACTAGACTACAATTTGGGGCCTTACAATGTGGCATAAAAAGGTTAGACATATGTCAGAACAAGGAATGAAGATAGTTGTAGAGAAGAATCTACTTCCAAGCCTCACAAAAGTATCACTACCCTTCTTTGAGCATTGCATTATGAGTAAGTAACATCGATTAAATTTCAACACATCAAAGTTCAGAAGTAAAGAAATTCTAGAATTAATTCACTTTGATGTATGGCAAACACCAGTTACGTCCCTAGGAGGAGAAATTTTTTTGTATCATTCATTGATGATTATTCGAGGAGATGTTGGGTGTTTCCTAACAAGAGAAAGGCAGATGTGTTTCTAACTTTCAAATTTTACAAAACACGGGTGGGACTCGAATCTAGTGAGAAGATCAAGTGTTTATACCTAGATAATGGAGGCGAATATACTAGTAAAGAATTTGATGAATTTTGCAAGCAAGAAGGCAACGAAAGGCAGTTCACAATGGCATACACTCCTCAACAAAATAGAGTAACAAAGCAGATTAATAGAACCCTGTTGGAAAGAACAGTAACGATGTTGAGAACCATAAGCTTAGGTGTGAAATTATGGGCAAAAGCAGCCAATATTGCCTATTATGTGGTAAATCGATTCCATCAACCACAATTGAGTTGAAGACATCGATGGAGATGTGAACTGGTAAACCAGTGAATTATTCCAACCTCCGTATATTTGGAAGTTTTACCTATGTGATATTCAATGCCCAGAAAAGTACAAAGTTGGATCCAAAATCTAGAAGATGTATTTTCTTGGAATATGCTGAAGGAGTAAAGGGGTATCGTTTATGGGATCCCACTGCCCACAAGATTATTATCAGCAAGGATGTTACCTTCTTGGAAGATAAGGATCAAGAGCAAGCAGAAAATATTGGCACAGTACAAGAGAATTTAGAGACTACAATAATATAGGTGGAAAGGGAATTTGATCAAAATGATTCTTTTAAAGTTGCACCAGAGCACGAGAAGCAAGATCCAATCGAATCTGATGTTTCAGATACTCGAAGATTAACTCACACAAGAAGAACAACGAGCTGGCACTCATATTATATTATGCAGAGCATTTATATACTATCTTTTAACTGAGGACGGAGAGCCATCAACTCTTCAAGAAGCAATGAATAGTTCAAATGCATATCACTGGATGACAGCAATGTAGAAAGAAATTCAAGCTCTGCATAAAAATAAGACATAGGAGCTGATATAATTACCATAAGGAAGAAAGGCTATTGGCATAATGGGTTTACAAGATCAAACGAAGTGGTGATGATCAAGTGGAGCGATATCGTGCTAGATTGGTGGTAAAAGGATATGCTTAGAAAGAAGATATTGATTTTAACAAAATATTTTCTCCTGTGGTTCGACTCACTACAGTTCAAGTAGTCCTAGTGATGTGTGCTACATTTGACTCACATCTTGAGCAGTTAGATGTGAAAACTATATTTCTTCATGGAGATCTTGAAGAAGAAATTTATATGCTCTAGCCAGAAGGTTTTGAAGAAAAAGGGAAAGAGAGCTTGGGTTACAGGTTGAACAAATCTCTGTATGTTTTAAAGCAGACGCTGAGGTGATGGTATAAGAGATTTGATTCCTTCATCATGAGTCTTGAATAGAGCAGACTGAATGAAAACCTTTGTGCATATTTTAAGAGGTTTGAGAAAGATGATTTTATAGTCTTGCTATTGTATGTAGATGACATGCTGGTAGTAGGCCCCAACAATGATCGCATTAAAGAATTGAAGGCACAGTTGGCTAGGGAATTTGAAATGAAGGATTTAGGACCAACAAACAAGATTCTAGGGATGCAAATTCACCGAGTCAGAAATAATAGGAAGATTTGACTTTCTGAGAAGAATTATTTAAAGAAGATCTTGTGGCGATTCAATATGCAAGATTGTAAGTCCATTTATACCCCTCTTCCTTTTAGTTTCAAGTTATCCTTAAGTATGAGTCCTAGCAATGAAGAAGAGAGAATGGATATGTCTCAAGTATCGTATGCATTAGCAGTAAGAAGTTTAATGTTTGCTATGATTTGTATAAGACTAGACGTTACACATGCAGTGAGAGTGGTTAGTCGATACATGGCGATTCTTGGTTGAGAGCATTGGAATACAGTTAAGAGGATTCTTAGTCATATCAAGGGAACCTCAGATGTTGCATTATGTTATAAAGGATCAGATTTTACCGTCAGAGGATATGTTGATGCTGATTATGCAGGTGGTTTTGATAAAAGTAAATCCATTACAGAATACGTGTTTACACTAGTTAGAGGAACTATAACCTGAGTTTCAAAACTATAGTCAGTTGTGGCTATGTCAACAACAGAAGCATAATATATAGCAGCTACACAAGCCAGTAAAGAAGCAGTGTAGTTTTAGATGTTGTTGGAAGACCTTGGGTATAAACAAGAGAATAATACTTTGTATTGTGACAGTCAGAGTGTTTTGTATCTTGTAAGGAATCCAACATTTCATTCAAAGACAAAACACATTCGAGTTCAATATCACTTTGTTCTTGAGAAAGTGGAAGAAGGAATAGTGGACATGCAGAAAATTCATACTATGGATAACCTAACAGATTTTATGAGAAAAGCAATAATTGCTGACAAGTTTATGTGGTGTCAATCCTCGTGCAGCCTGACAGAGACGTAAGCAACATGAAGCGGCAAGGTAAAAAGAATTGTGTGAAGATATGATTGATTTTTAATCAAATCTTCGATGCTTAACATGCCTAATAAGACAACAAAGAATGGTTGGCCAATTTGGCCTATAATATCTTTATTCTCCTTCCTATAAATAGGCAGGAGATAAATAAAGAAAGATATGGCAGACCAACAGAAGAGACGTGAGGTAAGAGAGAAAAGAGAGAGAGACAAAAAAATTATGTGTATTTTTGTGGGTCTAGTTTTTCTCCTTATAATTCTCTATTTTATTAGTATTAAAATTCTTCTATCCTTGTCAGTGGTTTTTACCCTAATTTAAGAGTTTTTCACGTAAAATCTATCTATTCATTACTATTCCTTCAGTCCTATTTAGCTGCAAACTTGCTCTAATTCGGTTGATTTTCACAACAGAAATGTGGTACACCACGTATAGCCTAGTAATAGGCGAAGAAGCGCATAATGATTTAACCAAAATTCAATTGTAAAAACCATAATATTACACGGTGAAGCCAGATAAAGGAAGTATGGCTGAAGGCAAATACTTAAGTTACACATTTCCTAAATAGAAGGATGACATTACTAGTGATATAGAGTTAGTGTATTTGAATCTTTTGAATATGATTCTTAACTATTGTTTATGAAAATAGTTTTGATGTGATAGACTAGGGTATGATTTTGATGTACCTTATGGTTAAGAGTTTTCTCTTGATAGACATGTAAAATTAAGTATCGAATTATTTTTCACCTGTTTCCTTCTTATGATCAAGTTAGTAAAGCTAGAAGAAAAGAAAACAAGATGTTTATAGGGAGATTGTATGAGAATGATCACATTGCTTGAAATAATGATTGGTTTTATTAATCACTTGAGGATGCATAGGATGATGTCACTTTTCTCTACCTTATGATGAGAGATCTTTAGCTTGTTAGACTATCAAACTTACGTTCACATAGGGTTTAATCCATATCTATTATTTTCCAATGAAATCTAATTATAATCCTCCATTTAAGGTTGAAACTGTTACTCTGTAATATAAAATTCAAGTATAATTCTATGAACATGAGTACAGTTG
Organism: Erythroxylum domingense; assembly: GCA_025594535.1. Classification (NCBI taxonomy): domain Eukaryota; kingdom Viridiplantae; phylum Streptophyta; class Magnoliopsida; order Malpighiales; family Erythroxylaceae; genus Erythroxylum; species Erythroxylum domingense. The sequence goes on from JANQBM010423524.1 coordinate 4,564, forward strand.
AAAATATTGACAATATTCCAATGTCAATAAGTCAGGCTGTATTGTCTAGATTTGAGCCTAGGAGGCCAATTTAGAGCTTATTTTTAAAGCCTAAAAAACCTGACTACCCATTGCTAAAACAACAACATTTTGGTATAAATAACCAAAACATCATCATTTTAATCTATAGATTTAAAAATCTAAAAGCAAAAAATGATGCTGTTTTGGTTGATGTCTCATACACAAGCATAAGCTATGTTAGATTTACACTATATCTGCTATAAATGATTTTGAAATTTTTCTGTCATCTAATGGTAAGTCATGAATAGTAGATTTTAAATGAATCATTAGATCTAGTCACCTTCACATTACTTAGGGGATTATAAAAGGATAAGGAGATATGATCACATTCACATTGGTCTATAATGAATAAGTTGAAATAAATTCCTTATGGATAGGTAACTAATTCCCATGTAATCCATCTTTTAACTCATATACAATGTGAGAAATCTTTTCTTAGACTATGAGCCTTTTATGAAAATTAATCTTGTGTTAGAATAATTTATCTCTAAATTCATAAGTTTTCATGCAATCTAGTTAAAACATTTGTAAATTAGTGCAATCCTATTATCTATACATAGTGTATCAAGTAGAGAGGACTCGAGTGTCAAGTCTAGGAGTGAAATAACATTGAATTATGATTAGTGTTATATATGCCTATAGTGGTTGATGATTTCAAGCCTAACACTAGTGACGAATGGTTAATAAATTTTGAGTTTATCCCTTATCTCATAGAAGACTTTAATGTTGAAAACTACAAGTTTATGATTAAGATGGACTTAGATGATTTCAAATTAGAGTATAATATCCCTTTTTCATAAGGATTATAAAACCATAGGCTGTGAGACAGAATGTTTTCGCACGCCTCTAAAGATATGCATTTATCATAAGATCATTATTTGTAGTATGAGATAGCCATTTAACGATTTTTGTTTCATTCAATTGTATTATCATTATGTGTTTGATATAAGCATTTATAGTAGCCGATCATTCACAAAATGTAGAGAAAGGATGGATTTGTCACATTCATGCATCAATTGATGCTTGCAATGAAGTAGGAAAGCATGCCTAAATTTTAAACATGGCATGAGAATTCAAGTAGGAAAGCCTCCTATGTGAATGCGTCATTGGGAAAATAAACTTTTATTCCTCTCTTTGGAAGAAGGTAGTGAATGATATTTTAGGCCTATATAAAGGGACTTTAACCTTCAATTTAGCAATAGGGATATGTAAGGCCTCAATATATATCCTAGAAACATTATTGTATGTCTAGGGTATATTAAGAAGGGAACATAAAGAATTAAGTGTATCTAGGCATAGTAAGGGACATAATGGTAATTAATTTAAAAGATAGGGGTAAATTGGCTATTTCTTCATTTAGGCATGGACATGAATAATTATATGTGAAATATGGACTAGAATGAAATCCATTGTCAAATTTATACGCCAAAGTGGGAACTAAAGGAAGAAGAAGAACTAAATGTGCAATTCTGCCAAAAATCAACATATGGTCTAATAGGATTGAAATGTGTGTCTAAGACTAGAAACTTCATGAAAAGGGGAGTAGAAAAGAGGGGAGAGAGATGTGTATATATGGTTTTAACTCCATAATTTTCTCTTCTCATCTCCTCTCCATTCCATCTCCTTAATCACATCATTTTGCATAAGGAATCAAGCTAATCCTAGGTTAAAATCAAGGTAAAAGTTAGTGGTTTTCTTATCATCTTCATTTTTTTCTTGCTTTTCATATGAATAGTTGGAATTGGGTTTGAGATATATATTTATGGTGTTTTAAGTTGGAGAATCAAGCAAAGCGAGAGGAGAAGAGAAGGAAAAGCATTAGAAGAAGAGTTAAATGCCAAATTTCAAGGTTTGGGACTACACTAAATTTGATTTCTATTTGTGCATGTTTTAATGTGTATAAAGATTAACTTGGACATGGAATGGTTTCTAGAATGGTGTCTTGGTGTTACTTTGCATGGAATTGGTTGAATATGGCAAGAGAGTAACGTTTAGTGGAATTCTGTCTTTGGTTCTCTTGAACCATTTCTGTTGTTTTGGATATAGCTTATCCTACAAATCTCCAAATTGGGTGATTTTAAATGAAGATAAAAATTAATAAATAGAAATAAAAATATCTAGAAGATATATGAACCTAATTTTGGTTGTATGACATTGGAAATTCAGATTTAAAATGGTTACCTAATGCTGCTCCTAGTTTGGAGTAGCTTGTGATGTTTGGTGCATGTTTCATGATTTAGAAATCCAAATGTTCTAATTTTTAATGCTATGGAAACTAAAGACATAGGAAAACAAATGTTTAGAAGAGCTTAAATCATAATCTAAACATTTTATATGTGAAAATTGCATAGAAATTGGATAATATCGTGTGATTTGCTTCTCGACTAATTTGTTTACCCATTTTTAGACCCACTGTGTGCTTAACCCAAATTGTGCTATTTTAAGTTTCTCCACGTTCAATTTTTCTGAATCACACCTGAACCTTTTTTGAATGTTTATAAGACTTTGCAAATAGCTAAAATAAATAAAATAGGACTTACCATTTATGAATTGGGTAATTAAACATTGAAATTCAAGATTGAAAATAATATGCTAAAGGAAATTTACATGTATATAGATGATTTATATGCATATTTTATTACTTATATGTTTATAGTATGACTATAAAAATTTACACACTAATTTTATGAATATAATTTAATACAATTTAACATGTTTATATTTAAATAATGTATAAGAATTTATATACTAGAATTATGTAAATGTACATAGAAAACACGAGTGAACAAAATATATAAGAAATAAATCATACAAGTACATGTGATTTGTATAATATTCTAATGGTGGTAAGTTATGACTTGCATGTATGAACTTAAATACAAATTTTATGTTTTTAAATGAATACAATATGATTTTTTATTAATTATGAATTTGCAAATGATTAAAGGAAAATGTTACAGTACCTTCTTCATTATCTTAGTGATGGATAAATAGGCATGCCTATAGGGTTCCAACATAGCTATTACACCACTGGCGTCTTCATTTCGAGACCATAGTTTCTCTATAGTTTGAAACCTGCATGTATCCACAATTTGATACCTCCCAATATCCACAGTTCGATACCTTCGAGTATCTACAATTCGATGCGTTTGGGTATCTCAATTTGATATCTTCGAATATCCACAGTTCTAGTTATCCACACCCACAAGAATGTGTAGGCCTAACACAGAAAGGAACTTAAACAGTATAAAGAAGAGATACGACATAACAACCTGAATAATTTGTATTAAAGAGTTTGGGAATCAATATTTGGCTTATAAATATGAATTTATGGCATATGGATAATATATTGGAAAATACTTACATTATGTACTTTGCTTAATTATGCCATCATCATTTACATAAGTTTATGATATTTATGAATGTGTGTGTGCTTGGCAGATGATTGCTGTGAGTGTTCTTCCAAACTAAGTTTTTCCCTACTAGGCTTTCAAGCTTAACACTGGTGTTGATCCGTGTAGGTCTATGTAATAGGAGGAAGGCACAGGGATCATCTGCAAGGACCAAGGCCAACTGTTAGAAGTAAAAGTTCCTTTGGATGTATCTTTTGATTAAAGAATGGTTGTATATGTAATGAAGGAAATTCTAGTTTTTTAAAATTAAAATTGAATATATTTAAAATGGTTAAGGTATATAAGAAAAATATAACTTTAGGAGAGTAAGTATACTCTCTTATGATAAAACGGTGACACAAATGGTAGGATTTAAGAATTTAAGTCATGTGTAATATCTTTTTTGGATTACCATATAAATGTAATAATGTAATACTAATTTTAAATGATAATGTTAAAAATATGAAATTTTGTATTGTGTATGTGTGCAATAATGAAAAGACAAATGAACGATGACAATCCCTATAAATGAATAGAATTGTATATCATATATGTATGTATAGGAATTTGGGTGCCATGTGTGTAGGTGGTTGTAGGTTCCATATATGGGGTGTTACAAGATAACTTTAGTGGTCTATAGTTTACCTAAGCATATATCTTAGTCGAGTGAAATAAGGCTCTTTCTTAAGGAAAATCATTGAAGATACTCATAGGCTTTCGTAACTTTATATGATTTTAGTTATACGTTTAATGTAGAAATGTATTTAGTTTGTATAACTTCAAGGGTGGATAAAATTGCTTTTAAAGACAGATATATAAAAAATAAATAAGAAGAGAAAGAAAGACAAGAATAATGAGAAAAGTTACAACCAGTCAAAATAAACAATAGGAAGATATAAATAAGAGAAGATAATAAATTGATTGGAGCAACCACTTGATATGATGCCAACTATGATTAACCTTAAATATGACATCACAGAGTCTCTATAGTCTATGAATATAGCTCTTTGAAGTGATAAAGGTATAGCTCTTTCGGTTGATGAGGTCTACTTTCCTTGATGGTATACCAAAATTAGATATTATTTCTTTGATTATGATAATGTAGAATGATGGGTCCTAGATGTACTTATACTTTAAAGTGATGAGAATCATTTTAATGTACTTTGGATGACTCTATGGCATGTTTGGGATATAATTGTTTAAATTAATTTATTTTCTTTTATTCCACTTAACTCAGATTTGAAGTTTATTATTTTGTAGGCAATAAGTGCATTGGTGTTATAGGAAGTTTAGAGACCTAGAATTTGTGAAGCTAAACCTCTCCCTACATTATGAACAAAAAAATACAGAGGAAAAAGCTATTAAAAATGTCAAGTTGAAGTAAATAGATAAATAATAGTTTTATGAGAATTCTTTTTTATAGAATATTAAATGATAATAAGCACTAATTGACTATATATTTACTCTCTAATGTTTAGTGCTTAATTTTATATTGTGCTTAAGCTACTTACTTTAGTTCATAGTTTGTTTTAGGTACAAGTTAGAGGAACAAGAACCAAAATGAGCTAAAAACATACCCTTGGAGTAGTTATATCAATGTTCGATCTTTTTTGCCTTTGTGGAAATAAGAAGGAGATGAATTAAGGTGAATATAGGACAAAGAATGTAAGTAATGAAGTTATGCAACTTACACAATCGAACATAGGACCATGTAACTCAATAGAAGAGTGTAGGAGTAGGAAGATGTAGTTTCAACCCTTCTGTAACCTACACAATCATATGTTGACTTACATAACTGTGTAGCTGATCTACATAACTGTGTAGCTCACTATGAACATGTAAGCTCATAATTCTTTTACACATATGGTCACCTACATGCCTATATAACTAACTGTATATTACAAAAATGCTAATTTTCACTATAAAAGGGCATTTAAAAGGCCAAATGAGGCATAAAGACTTTAGAAACATCAAAGGGAGCATATTTCCTACCCTTTGGAGAGCTATAAGAAGCTAAACTTCATACTTCTGGTTCAAAAGGGTTATTGAGGTTCATAAATATGTTTAGCCATTAATTAATCTAGTGATGTTGTTTTAACTCTCTTTTGGAATTGATTTTGTTATTTTATGATTAATGTTTTGGGATATATGTATAAATGATTTAGATAATTCAAATAGATTATTCGTGTATGAACTCATTTCTAAACTCTAGACAGCAATACGTAATGATTGTAACTCTAATTCACTTATGGCAAACTAATGCTCGCATATCATTAATGATAACATAACATAGGTTGAGTGAACCAAACTTATTTGGTTATTACCTGCATTAACCTGTTTTCCTATTCTATAATCCAATTGTCATACTAAATCTAGAGAGCTTATTATAGTTTTTCTAGTAGCTAGACCGAATTAAAGAGCTTCTTTTAATTAGATATAACCTAAGGGAAAATTGGGATTAACAAAGCTTAATATTAATTTAAGGTTAATAGTTTAAAAGAGAGCTATGAGAACAACGTGACAATTGATTGTGCACATTCATGTGAAGGTTAAGATTGAACTGTGAACTGGATTCAAAACCCATTGGTTAATTTTATCAATTTCGTATTTTTAATTTGATTTATCTTCAATATTGTATTTTTTACTTTATTTTATTAATCGAATTCAACCAAACCCCTCCCCCTAATTCTAAACACTGATTTATTTATTGTAAAAGCTAAACACGCACTCTATGTGGATATGATTGTTGCTCACTTCTTATATAAATTTAGTTATGCAAAGTTAGGTTTTATTTTCTAGTATGTTCGATGTGTATCAAATGACTATCTTTATACTCAGGTCAAGAGTTTAGAAGTGGAGAATAATATGTGCAATTTATGTTATTATGTTTTTTTATTGCTACCAAAGTTTTTACCCATTACGAATCTATTACTTACTAAGTAGGTAAGTGTATCTATTATTAGTAAATAACATAATAGTAAGTAGGTTATTGATCTTATAAAGATGTATTTGCTCTTATATACAAAGCTCATAAAAAAGATCTTATGTGTAACTAATATGCAATTTTATTCAAAATAATCATGTCAATTATTACTAAAAATATGAATTATAAAATCTAGAATATTCTAACTTTAATCCTTTATATTCTAACTTTAATCCTTTTACACATTACTTCAATTCAATAATTAATAATGATCTAAAGTATTTTAGACATATTTTAACTAACTTAGGATGTCTATTAGTAAGAATTAATAAAAAATATTAAAATAACTTTAAGATATTTGAAATCCCTTACTCGCACTTAAAAATTATACATAGTCCACAATGTATACCATTAAAGCATATAAAAATAAAATAACATAAAAACAAAAAAATAAGAAAGGTTTGATTGGTATCGTCCTGAATAACAACATGTATAGTGTCTTGAAGTGGAGAAAGATCCATCCTATATTATATACATCCATCCTTGCAAAATACAATTAAAGAAGATAAAAGAAAATAATAAAGAAAATGTTATATATTGCTATAGAGCCGAAGATGATGCAGCTACTCTACATAGTGAAGGTTGGGTGTTTATCCCAAAATGTCCTACCATTAGCACCAAGACCTTCTCCATCCATCTATCTTAGGCTTCTTGCCTCTCGATCCACTCCACCAGTTTCCTATAATAGTCTACTCTTCTGTTGATCTGCTCTATCAATGGCACCTGTTATACTCAAATAGTGAGCTGACCACCCAAAATTTGCCTCATATGCTTGTCCAGTTAAGCTATCTTCAGTTGGTTCTAATGTTCTGGTGCTCCGGTGGTCCCAGTGTCTTGGGATATCCATGTTTTCTTGTTTTAAAGTAAGTAATATTGCAAATATGCATATCGTACATTGTAGTACATAAGATATTATTTACATGAGGATTGGATTAGTCACCTAACAATTTGAATTCATCTTGTATAAGTGTAACACCCCACTACCATAGAGTGTATACCTGAACATCCAAAGGATATTCAAGAACATACCCTATGACAATGGCATGTTAGAGTAGTCTTATACACTTATTATGGCATCATACACTTTACAACATTGAAAGGCAACTTTTTCATTTCATTCATCAAGATAATTTACATAGTAGTCTTTAAAACAATTATTTACATCATCGTAAGCATCTAAGAGTTTATTTCTCTTTTTACAAAAAGTTCTACGTGACAAAAAAACTACATAAATATAATCTATAACTCTTCAAATATTAGCTGACCGACCTTTGAGCCATTTCTTAATCCAAAATGTTCTTCTAGAGTATCTTAGGAACTAGGTCTACTCTATCGTATCTGAAATGCCACGTTCCAATTTTAATGAGTTTTGCGAACTCAGTGAGTGAACCATTCTCGATGTGCTCACTCATTTAGAACATCAAACATTTCAAATATAGACCAAAGGCACAATATTTCTCATCTCACTAATTCATCATAGATTACACTCATTTCATATAATCTTATTAAAAGAATTCAACCATATTATTAAATGTACACAGATATGAGATATCACATTATCATCACAATTCAGAAATGATTTCACAATCATATTTGTACAAATGCATATGCAAATAAGACTCCACTTTCATTGTTATTATGTTGTGACCAAGCACCTTTCACTGTCCCATATCCTTTATGGATATCGAGCTCTGTTTAGATACTGTCCTGTACCCATTGTGAATACCGAGCTTATTAATTATGAAGTTAATGGCTCTACGTACAGAATTATGAGCTTTAAGCTCTTTCAGATTGGATACTCCAGCCACAATGACTTTATCTGATCATGTATATTAATGTGATGCATCAAATCACAAAATTTGCTATCAATAACAGTTATTCATGATGCACAGTTAGAGTCAGATGTTCATCAAATCTAAGTCTGACATTTAATAATATTTTGAGAATACAAATAACTTTCAAATTCATATGCAATCAGAAAACCTCCAATACAATCCCAGATATCAAAATCCTCGGATCATTAATGTCTGAAATTACGACATACAGATCATTAACAGTTCAATAATTGGAAGTTAAATATAAATAAATCAATTCTAGTGTGAACATCTAGGTTATTCACAGTACGCTTCAGATTAAGCTATTGCCTAGATGGTTTGGTAATGTCTGGATTTAGTCGATCGACTTATGTGTCCAAAATCATTCAATACACACAAAATTCACATTACAAATTCGATCAATCAAATACATATTCAGTCATGCACATATGTGTATATGCCATATTTAATGCATGCTCAATGACTTTCCTGGGTATGTTTCCTTAATCACAATTCGTAATCATTCAAACATTGTCACTTGGTTATGTCTTGTTGGCACTTAGGTTTATAACTCAATTAACTTGTTTAATTTAAATTCATCAATCAATCATCAAACTAGTTCATTTTAAGCCTAAATGCAACATAGGATAGTACCTGATCATTAGTTGTTTCAAACATCACTTAAAAGACAACATTTCATGTTCAAACCTTGCCTATGATTATGGTGGACCTTGCCACAATTGTGAAAGAACCTTATGCATCAGGTCACAATCGTGGGGACTCTACCACGATCGAGACAGAACCTAAATAATCAATCCATGATTATGCTTTGAAGGCCACGATGATTTTCGTGCTTCTCGCTATTGGAATGAGCTTACTGGGTTAGAGTGATTTGACACTAAAAATTCCCACAACAAAATCATAAGAACCTATGAGCACTTGTTATTGCAAAAATTCATGTGTCAAATGGTTTTTGACAAATTAGAAACCAACAAGTGCTCAACAAAGGAACTTTTTCTATTATGGTGCATGGATCACAACATCCCAATGTGTACCTCCACAAATATGCTGAACGTTATTGTTGCAACTCTATATAAGAGGAGTATGGGGTACTTATTTTCTACCATTATTGAGTATTATGGGGTGGAGGGTAGTGGTTTAACCATCCACCTCCCAGATTTTCTAAATCACCATCATTTGTACGAGTGTTGAAATCCTTAAATCTCATAACATAGAACTTCAGGACATTAGCCAAAATACTCATATTAAGATCAGGGCTAGGCAGGTGAGTTCGAGCATAGTGCTATCTCAGCAGGCAGAAGAGGACTCGACTAATGAGGAGTCTAAAAAGGAAGAAGACACATATGAATCGGGTTGGAAGAAAGTGCTTGATACAATCTCTGTGAATAGCAAGGTAATTACAGATACACTTGTGGAGAACTCGAAAAGGATTAAGGAGATGGCCTAAACACAATGACGTCAGAGCCGAGATATACATCGTATTCATCGATACTTCGAGGCTGAAGGCATCCAATTACCACCTTCGACACCATCCCCACGTCCATCACTGTGTAGTTTTGTTTTTACCTTTTCTTTTAAATTTAGTCTTTATTTTTGTTTTTTGTTTTATTTGATTTTATGTTTCTTCTTTCCATATGTGTTTGTTTGTTTCCTTCTCACATTAAGGACAATGTGTTTTTCAAGTTTGGGGCGGGTTATGTGTTTTGCTTTGAGTGCGAATTTTGCATATTGTATGATAGTTTGTTAGGTTGCATATTATAAATTGTGTCAATGTTTCAAAAGCTTAGATGGATTGAAATTAATTTAATTTTGAACATAATCTATTAGGTTATGAAGAGTCATTAGCTCGCAAAATTAGTGATCTATTTTTTTGGCCAAATATGCAAGTTAATTAGGATTTAGTGTTAGTTTGTCACACTTTAAGTCATCACATTCATTCATAATTTTAGGTCTTTCGACTTAAGTAGCTTTGTCAGTATTTTTTTCATGAAAACTAGTAGCTTAAATAACAAGGTAAGCAATAAAAAATGCATATTTGTTATTTTAAATAAATAACTATTCTACTAGCCTTTGAGTTATGAATAGAACTAATAGCCATTTGGGAACGTGATATAGCCAAGTAACCAGATCAACATGTATCACAAATGTGTGTCTTCGCATCAAAAGGCTATAATGACATTCCAACCAAGCAGTTTAATAAAAACATGACTTAGTCAAGTAACTGGATTGACATTTATCACCAATGTTTTCCCCCGAGTAAAAAACTAAGTCCATGTCCACAAAAATTAAATAAAAAGTAAATTAGAAAAAAGTTTTCCAATAAAACCTATCGAACTTGTAAATAGCTTGACTTTTCATGAAAGCATACTTAGGAGTAGTTATAGAGTTTGAATGACCAAAGAATTATTAATGTGTGTGTACAATTGAAAAGGGTGAATAACTTGACATTTACGTTTTGATTAATATGCATGTTTAGTCCAAAGCTCCTAGACGTGGATTTTGCATGTTAATGATTTGGAATAACTTGAATAATTGTGTTTTAATGTTAAATTTATTTCATGAAGTTTAAGCTATTGTCTCATTATTGCATTGTGTGTTGTGTGATTTTTGTGTGTTTGTTGTTTTGTTTGCTTGAGGACAAGCAAAAGTTTAATTATGGGGATATTGACAAGTGTGAATTGCATCATATTTTACGGATTAGTTTGATATATGTTTAGCTAGTAATTCAATCATTTAGTCTATTTTTAGGTTAAAATTATGTTAGTTTGTTAATTATTTGTGTTTTAAGTGTTTTATAGTTTACTACAATTCTTTGAGCTTAAATATTATATATTTGAGGCATCTTCATACGATCGTGACAAAAGCGCAAGAAATAACCCACGATCGTGGGCTACATGTCACGATCATGACAGAAGGCTCAAATGTGGTCAATGATCATAGCCTATAGGGCCACGATTGTGGCCTGCATTGGATAGACACCCAAATACCCAAAAGTGTCAAAGTTTTGAGAGATTTTTTAGACCTTTTAGACCCTTAAAAAACCCTAAGGTTACTCAAAACACAAAGGATATTTAAAGAACAAGAAAAAGGGACAAAAGGGAGCTTTTGCATCAGCCACCTTGAGAAACACCAAAGAGAATTCATCAAGAGATTGAGGAAGAGAAGAAGGAAGAGAGAAGAGGGGAAGAAGCTAACTCGAAATACTTCCCGAATCAGGAGTTTCCCGACGTCGCTACCTCCCATCATCTGTTCATATTGTAGTTCCTATTTAATTTCAATTTTATAATTTTATGGAATTGGAATAAATAGTTGATGGTAGGATCTAGAATGTTGAAGATGTTCTAAACTCACCTTTAGAGTTTTATTCTTGAATTAACGAAATCTGATTGTTTATGTGCTTACTGGAATTGTTGTGATTTAATTCTGCGATTGCATAATTTGATAATAAACTGAGAGGGTGAATTGAATTAAAATGATTAAATTGGGCTAATGAGAGTTAGGTGATTTAATAGAAATTAGAATTAAATCAAATTGGTAAATTGTGCAAAGAGAGCTCTTGCATAGGTTTCTGATAGTTTACTAGATAACTTCAAAACTAATTAGTTTAGATAGGTTGTAAATTGAGAAACAGCGAGCTCCATAATCTGATTAGGGTTTATGATTTAGGGTTAATGGTTATAACTCGAGAGAGAGCAATCAACCTTAGGTTTGTCTAAAACTAACAATCCAATCATTCATAATCAATTAGGTTAACATTAAGGATAGGTAAAATTCTCTTTCTCTTAATTAGTAATTTCCTTAGGTTAATTCTTGGGTGCGTTGCAATATTTTATTAATTAGTATTTTCGTGATTGATTCTTAATTTAATTTGATTGACTGAATTGAGTTCTCGTTTTTAGTTTCATGTAATTTAAAAAAAATTATTTGTTTCTAGCCGTAGATTTTAGGATTAGATTATCCCTCTTTATGGGATCAACACCTTAGGTACTACACTAATGAACTGTGCGCTTGTGGATTATTGAGAGTTATTTATCAAAACTTACACACAACCAACACTCAATCATCCTCTATATCTTGTTGAGGAAATATTTAACCAGTTATAAGTGTCGTGATTTAGGAATTTTGAAGATGGGAAATCAAAGCCCCACTAGCATCATTGTCATGGGTGACATTCGAGCCTAGATAGATGTTGGGTGTATGTTGACCTTGAGAGGTATATGACACATTTCTGACCTACACAACAATTTTTTCTTGGAATGCATTTAACCAAAAAGGATATTGACACACTTTTAGGGATGGAAAGTAGAATCTATTTAAAGAAGCTATGATAGTTGCTTATGGTGGATTATGTTCAACTTCTACAAGACACACTTAAAAGGTGTGCACTGGAAAACTATATGGCATTGAAAAGACCACTTCTCTAAATTTGTAGCATCATAGATTTGGACACATTAATGAGAAGGGGATTAAAATGCTAGCTTGGAAATCACTTATTCCTACAAAAACCATTATTTCTTACAACCATTATGCTCATTGAATAACTGAAAAGTAGCATCAACTGCCTCTCCATAAAAGGACTACCAAAAGGAAGGCTAAGTTAAAGTTGAAGCATTCAAACATGTGTTGTTCTATCGTGGTAGAGCCCTTGAGTGGTAATAAGTATTTTGTTACTTTTATTGATAATTTTATTTATAAGACTTGGGCCTTCACGTAAAAAACAAGATGTCAGGTGTTTTAGACCTTTAGGAAAATTCATTCATGGTGGGAAGGGAAATGGAAATAAAGTTAAAGTGTCTCCGAACTGACTGATAAAATCTTATCTTGACATATTATTTGATATTATCTCCTTTGTTATGGATTTAATTTGATGCTTAAATATGGAAATTAATGTTTATTTTGTTTCAAGAGATGAAAAGTATATATTGCATCAAATTGGGACTTTATTGATGATAATGACAAATCTTAGATAAAGTGAAGAAATTACTACAGTGGATAAAGCTGATCACTTGAAGACTTGGAGTTTAACTGCAAAACTTCCTTTTATCCCTATCATATAGGAGTTTGAACTTGAATTCATTTTAGATAGACATCTTTACAAGTTAGAGTTAGCATAGGATTAGATTAGAAAACCCTATAAAGGGGACGTTCCTCATAATAAAAGGAGGTTCTTTGTTGGAACCCCTCCCCGGGTGGGTCTACGGGCCCGACATCCTACGTGACATCTGGACCCGTGGCCCACGGGGAGGAATTCCCCACCAGTGATACTTAGATGAATAGAATCATTTAATTTTGCCTCCGAACAAAATAGAGATAAATCACAAATAAATATTTCAATAAAAGTTGACACCGAAAAATATGCGTGGCGGGATCGGAAAATAGGCATAGACATGAAACTAAATCAATCGGGAATGAAAATTTTAGAAAAATATTTAATACACAATTTATATAGTAACAAGAATTTAATTAAAATAACTACAATTGAAATTCAAAAGATTTAGATTTTTTTTAAAGGGTGAAAATAAATTGCCCCTATTTATAAAAATAAATCCAAGTCAAAAATAATCCAAACATATTTAATTTGATAGTAAAATCAAAAGAGGAAT
>JANQBM010423935.1:0-18423 GCA_025594535.1 Erythroxylum domingense
ATGAGGTGTGGTAATTTACCACACCTGGACCCGTTTCTCTGGTCCGACCCGTTCTCTGGAAACGGGATGTTACACCTGCTACCTTTTAAAGGTGCATGGTAAGTATCTTTTCTGAGTGTCTTAAAAAAATCATTAAAGTTTTCATGGATGACTTTACTGTGCATGGGGATTCATTTGAACAATGCCTAGATCACCTTATTTTGTTACTTCTTTCAAGCCTAGTTCTTAATTATGAAAAGCGTCATTTTAAGGTGCAACAAGGGATAGTTTTAGTGGTTTCTGCTTAGGGTATTAAGGTTGATAAAGCCAACATAAATCTTGTCTCTTCTCTGCCTTATCCCACTTCTATGAGGGAAGTTTGATCTTTTCTTGACCATGTAAGATTTTATTGTAGATTCACAGGACTTTCCCAAGGTTGCATATCCATTATGTAGGTTGCTTCAAAAGGATAAAAAGTTTGTTTTTGAAGAGCAGTGCAAGAAGGCATTTGATGCTCTAAAGTAGAAGTTAATTACTGGACCCATCTTATAACCTCCTGATTGGAGTTTACCATTGGAGCATATGTGAGACGCTTCCAACCATACCATTGGAGCAGTTTTAGGTTAGAGAGTGGGGAAGATTCCCAAGCAAATTACACCACCACAAAAAAGAACTTATAGTAGTTTTTGCGTTGGATAAGTTTATGTCATATTTATTAGGTACTAAGATTACTATTTATTTTAATCAGTCAACTTTTAAGTACCTACTGGAAAAGAAGGAGACAAATTCAAGGCTTATCGGTTGGATACTCCTACTTTAGGAGTTTGATATAGAGATAAAGGATAAGAGAGGCTCAGAGAACGGAGTAGCAAATCATTTGAGTTGCTTAATAGAGCATGGTGCTAACACTGGCCCTATTAATGATGATTTTCCATATGAGTAGCTACATGCAGTACAGTTGACAGCTCCCTGGTACACTGATATAGTGAATTTCTTTGTTTCTCATAAATTCCTTATATATTTCACCAAGGCACAGAAAGAGAGGATGAAAAGCCAAATAAAGTTTTATGTATGAGATGACCCTTACCTGTGGTGATTTTGTGCTGATCAAGTCATCAAACGGTGCATACCTGATAGTGAATTTCTTTCTATTTTAGCATTTTTTCACTCTTATAAATGTGATCATTTTGGCCTAAAACGGACAGTTTGCAAGGTTCTAGAGTGTGGGTTTTACTGGCCATCTTCATTTTGAAATGCATATAATTTCTGTAGGATTTGTGACAACTATCAGTGCATAGGTACATTAGGTTCCCAAGGGAAATGTGTCAAACCCCTATATTAATTTGTGAGATTTTTTATGTTTAAGGCATGGAATTCATGGGTCCTTTTCCCTCCTCGTTTGGATTTCAATATATTCTACTTGTAGTTGATTATATGTCAAAATGGGTGGAAGCAAAAGTCACCTGAACTGACGATTCTCAAGTGGTTGCAAATTTATTGAAATCTAACATTTTCTTTAAGTTTTGAGTCCTACTAGCCATCATCAACGATAAGGGGACTCACTTTTGCAACCAGACGATCGAGGGCCTCCCGAAGAAATATCAAGTGATGCATCAAGTCTTAACTACTTATCACCAGAAGATGAGTGGTCAGGCTGAGGTGTCTAACCGAGAGATCAAGTCTATCATAGAGAATACAGTTAATCCCAGTAATAAGGATTGGAGTTTACACCTCAACGATGACTTATGGACGTACAGGACTATATACAAGACTCCAATAAGGATGTCACCATTTAGGATTGTTTTTGGGAACCATGCAACCTTCTATTAGAGCTACAGTACAAAGCTTATTAGGCAATCAAGAAGTGTAAGATGGAGTCAAAAGCTGTTAGTGCCCACAAAAGATTACAGTTGCAAGAGCTTGAAGAGTTGTGACATGAAACATTTAAGAATGCATAGATTTATAAGGAGAAGAATAAGGCATTCCATGATCGTAACATCTATAGGAAGACATTTGTGGTGGGACAGAAAGTACTTTTATATTATTCATGCCTCAAACTCTTTCCAGGTAAGTTATGCTCCAATGGATAGGTCCCTTTAAGGTTACCCAGGTGTATCCCCATGGAGTAGTGGAGATCAAAAGTGCCAAGACGGGGAAAGAGTTTAAAGTCAATGGACATCGTCTCAATCCTTACTTTAAGGGATTTTAGATTCACAACGTGGAGGTAAGGGAGCTTGAAGCTCCAACATACATTGGTTAATATCGGTTGACAAGGGTCGAGCTTGTGACCTTAACCAATCGCTTGTTGAGAGGCAACTTAAAGTAAAGAGGGCCATAGGGATATCTTCTCTCTTATACAGAGGGACATATATTGTATCCATAATAGAAGTAAATGGAAGGTGAATACATTCTTCGACTTCTATTATATTAGAAGTAGGAAGTGGTAATATGGATATGGTGCTTTACCTATAGACGCTTCTCCAGCTTTGGAAATAACTGTATGGGAATCATCCTCAAGAGAACTTGCTGAATAACCTTACTAAGGAATTCTATCATACTCTATATAGCTATTGTTGTTGATATGTCCTTTAGGGATTTGCTTTACAAAAATAGGAAACTTCTGCCTAACAAATTGTATCAAAGAGGTAAACTGTAACATCCCATATTCAAGGCTAGACCCTAGAATAGTGAATTAAGTGTACTGTAAGAAATTAGAAGTACATTGCATGCTCATGCATCATTGTATATTCACACACATATGAATATTTATTTTTGATATATTAAAATAATTGTACATGTATTCATTTTCTGAGTATAATTGATTTATAAATGCGATTAAAATGTGAATTATGGATTATTTGTGTTGAAAATTTATTTGGTGAGTATTATGATTATTTCAAAATTCTTAGACAATTTTAGACAATTTTTAAAATTTTGGGGTATTTTAAAAAAAAAAAGACAAATGGGAGAATGACACTTGGCAGCCTCACTTGTATGACAAATGGGTTACATGCATGATGCCACGTGTAAGAAGAACACTTCTCTAACTCTTTTGGTGTTATTCACTGGACATTATCCAAGTCTCTTCTTTGAACATCCACCACCGAAACTTGTTCTTCAATATCAGTACTGAAAATTTTGCTGAAACATCAAGTAAATTGTGTTTAAGTTTTTTGGATGTTGTGTAAATGATTTAGATGATGGATGGTGTTAGAGATGAATACATGTATGAGAAGGTTAAGTTGTAGAGTTTCGGTGAATGCATGTGTTAAATGACTTAGATGAGGAATTGAATTTGTGAATGTGGGAAAATAGAAAAAAGTGTATTAATAGCTTATGATACTTTGAGTTGAATAGAGATTTTTGATGTAGTTGTAATTGCAGAAAATATGAATTATTCATGTTGCTCTTTTGTTTTACCGTGTACTTACATGAATGTTTAGAAATGATGTTAAATGACTTTAGAGCTAAAGGGAAAGTTTCTGGTGATACAGTGATGTGGGAAAAGCATTAAAATGGAAAGTGTAAGGTGAAATAAGAGGGAATATAAATCTGTATAGTAAACAAAGTAGAGAAAGAAAGTGTATGTGTAGTTTTAGATTTTTTATGTTTGAATTTATTCTTGAATCTTGAGTTGTTTTTAGAGTAAGTTGACTTGGACTGGGGGTAGAAATTTAAGAGTATAAATTAGAGATGATGAGGTAAGTGGAACAGAGGAAGAAAAGTGAAGAAATTTGCAGTTTACAGTGAAGAAGAAGAAACCTACGTTTTATAGAGAGAAGAGAAGAGGAGTTGCACCCGAGGGTTTTTCCAAAACCAAACTGTGTTGATTCTTTTAGCCATAACTTTATCATCTGATCCCCAAATGACTTAGAACTTAAACCAATAGACTCCTAAGACATTTTCCTTTCTTTTCATAAAAATTTAGAGCCATCTGAATTGATTTGAAAAAAGATTGATTGGATGAAAGTGAGGAAGTCTGCTGGAATATATGAACTAGAGAATTTTCATTGAATATGCTTCGGTATTTTGATTACATCTTGATCTGTAGATTTCAAAATGAGTTAATTCTTCAATCCAATTAAATTGAAACCTATGCCTACAACTGTTTTGAAGAAGTTGAACTTTAATTCTTTCTCTAGGAATTTCAAAAGTTGGCATGAAATTGAGTCTTGGCTTAGGCCATAGCACTACTAGGGATAGAAATCATATCTTGTTGTTATCAAATAAACTGTATTGATTTAAGCCAAATTAGACACAAGTGTCTTCCCAAAAGTTATAGATTATTCTATTAGCTTTCAATTGATATAAAGTTTGTAATTTTTGGAAATTGTAATTGAGAGATATGGGTTGTACAACTTGAAAGTATGATCATGCTTTTGCCAAAATTTCAAATATACTCAATCTGTGGTATTTTAAGCATAATTCATAGAATAATGAACCAAATTGAGTGATTATAGTGTCATTAGAAACTTAAGAAATAGAGAAACAATTATCTATAAGAAAGTGTTACAGAAATACATCATTTTCTTGACTTTATTGATTATGGAAAGTTGACCCGAATGAGGTGCTTTCAGCAAAAGTTGGAATAGTAAATGAGTGTGTGAATTTTGGCACAATTGGAGTACATCAATTTGTTACAAGAATATACCCGAGAATTTGTCATTGCACATGCATGATACATGACACATTTATACATGTATTTACTCAAATACTTAAGCAGTATGGTAATGTGAAATTGTGTTAATATATATAAGAGGGCGAGTAGCACAACCACTTCCTGATAATTGCTAGAACGTCAAAGCAATAGGCTTAAGTGAACAATTATGAGTGACCTAGCCAGTCTTACTCAATTAATTGTTTGTTTTGATTATGTTTGAATTATCTTATGAATATGTGATTGATTATACTAATTCTGGATATGAAGGTCTGAAGATTCTGATTTGATGAATCTGATATTGAAGTGCTCCTTATATGTGAATTGGATGAAATAAATGTTACTTAACAATCTTGTTGAATGCCGGACCAGAGTCCAATGATAAATGTGAAATCATGTCATTAATTGAGAATATGAAAATGTAAAGCATTACATTACATGAATGCATGAAAGATAAAGGTAGTTGTGATCAGAGTTGCCAATGTAAAGAGCTTAAAACTCATACTATGATCAGAGCCTCAGTCTTAGTTGTGAAAGTACCCAGTATCCATTAAGGGATATGGGAAATTATCTGATACAACTCAATATCCACGAGGGATATGGGATAGTAAAAAGGTATTTGGTCACAACAAAAATAATAATAAATGAAAATGAGTCTCACGAGCGTTGCATATACATTTTAATACGTGTGTTTGACTGATTAAAATGTATTGGCACCTTGTATTTGAATGAGAATGTGATATGTGATGTTTCTTGGAAAATGCAAAGATGTGAATTATATGTTACATGTGATGAGGTGTTGTATGAATTAAGTGAATCATCGATGATGGTTATCTCATTGAGTTCGCAAAACTCACCAAAATTGCATCGTTGATTTTTCAGGACCGAGATAGGACATTAGCTACTGAGAGACCCTATAAGAAACATAATTTTGTACTTTTGAGAAGAAAAAATAACTCAAAGGTCGGTCAGTTGAAAATGAAGGAGTAATTAGTAGTTTTGTTCAATTCTTCTTTCAAATAGTATGTTATGTATAGGGTTTTGACATTGTATATATTCGGATAGATTTGTAAAGCTATAATGTAAGTTTGCTTTTTATAAAAAGAAATGAGGAATGTAGCATATTTTGTCATGTTATAAAGTGAAGGTGAGATAGTTAACACACCATTATTATAGATTATATACTATAATGTCTATAGGGTGTTCTAGTATGTAATTTATGGTATTGAGGTGTTATATTTTGGTATCAGAGCATGGTTTGGCATCCATGGGGATATGTAGAAATAGTAGGTATGAAATGTTGTGAAAATTTTGGATGGTGATGGAAGTTATTGTGTATTACAGGTTATCTGACGTAGACAATCAAATGGAACAGTTAGCTGACTTAGGATCAGAAAGAGCCAACAGAGAGTCTTCTACTCCTCGACCAAATGTGATGCCTCCAAGAATTTCTGAGAGAAGGGAAAGGAGGTATAACAAACTGAGAAAGTAGGGGGCTATAGACTTCTGTGGAAGTACAGACCCTGCAGAGGCCGAGGGATGGTTAGAGAGAACTAAAAGAGTGTTTGATCAGATAGACTGTGAGACGGATGAGAGATTTGATTATGCAGTCTCACTACTGTAAGGTCCAGTGTATTAATGGTGCAAGACTGTTCTAGGCAGTGCCACCAGGCCTTGCAATCTGAATTGGGGAGACTTTTTGAGGGCTTTTAAAGAGAATTACATGTCCAAGATATACTTGGACAGTAAGATGAAGGAGTTCCTAGATCTGAAACAAGGCAAAATGTCTATAACAGAGTATGAGATCATGTTCAATGACTTGTTAGGGTATGCTACTGCTTTGATTCCTACAAAAGAAGACAAGTGTAGGAGATTTAAAAATGGGATGATTATGGAGATTAGAACAAGGTTAACAATCACTACCCTGAGTAGTTTTATTGAGTTGAAGACTGCCTCGATCAGAATTGAGTAGTTACTGAGAGAGGGACAAGTAGAGCCAGGACAAGGGTTTGGAATGAAAAACCCAGTGAAATTCCGAGTGGTTCGAGCAGAAGATTTAACAAGCGGTAGAACCGAGCTTTCAGACCACCAACTAGATCAAGATAGTCAGGATTCAGACGAAGGGGTGGTTTTGTATAGTCTGGCAGTGAAAGAGGTACAATACAGAGCCAATTTATCCCTTGTGAGCACTGTGGTAAGAAACACGGTGGTGAGTGCTAGACCTTATCAGGAGCAGGGTTTCGATGTGGCTCTCTAGAGCACAAAATTAAAGATTGTCCTATCATTGTTGGAGCCCAGTCTAGTATGAGAGGGAGATCTGTAAGTGAAGCTACTATCTAGCAAAGCCGAACCAGTGGGGTTGGACAAAGAGGCTGAGGTAGAGCTTGAGGTAGAGTGAGTTTTTAAAATCCTTCTGTCAGGACTGAGGTTCAAAGCAATAGACCCCATTCTTAGGCCCCGAGTATATGCTATGACTAGACAGGAAGCTCAGGACTGTCCAGATGTTGTTACAAGTGCGTTGCTTATCTTTGATTATGAAGCATTTACATTGCTAGATCCTGGATCTACACATTTATTTATTGCACTACATCTAGCATGTAAGTTGTATTGCGATACGGAGCAATTGAATCCTGGATTGGAGGTGAGTACACCAATAGGTAGTATCACCATGATTGGGGAAGTCTGTAAGAGGTGTTTGATTAAAGTTGATAAAACAAAATTGGAAGTAGACTTGATGATATTACAGCTAAGAGAGATAGATGTCATTCTAGGCATGGATGGACTTGCTGCTAATAGGGCTATCAATGCTACACTAAGGAGGTGGTATTGGAATCTCCTAATCAGCCGAGAGCAATTTTCAGAGGTGATAGTCAAGCAGTGCCAACCAGGCTGATCTCATTCATAAGTGCCTTGAGGTTGATGCAAGGTGGATTTGAGGCTTATCTAGCCTACATTATTGATACATGAGCTTAGCAGAATGTACAGGACATTCCTGTGGTTAGAGAATTCCTGGATGTGTTTCTCAGAGAACTACTTAGCTTACCTCCAGATCGAAAAACAAAGTTTACAATTGATCTAATTCCAGGTACCACTCCTATATCTATTCCGTTATATAGGATGGCACTTGTGGAACTGAAGGAGTTCAAGACTCAATTACAGGAGTTGCTAGATAGGGGATTTATTAGACCCAGTGTTTCACCATGGGGAGCTCCAGTCCTATTTGTGAAGAAGAAAGATGGCATTTTGAGAATGTACATTCACTATAGGCAACTGAATTGGGTTACAGTGAAGAACAAGTACCCTTTGCCTAGAATTGATGATTTGTTTGATCATTTACAGGGAGCTCAGGTGTTCCCTAAGCTAGATTTGAAGTCTGTGTATTACCAGTTAAAGATAGAAAAGGCTGATGTACCAAAGAATGCTTTTAGGAGTAGGTATGGGCATTTCGAGTTTTTAGTAATATCGTTCGGGTTAACTAATGCCCCAGTTGCATTTATGGCCTTGATGAATAAAGTATTTCAACCCTACCTGGATAAATTTGTAATTGTGTTCATTGATGACATACTTGTGTATTCAAAGAGTAGAGAAGAACATGATGAGCATTTGAGAGTGATTTTACAGATTATGAGGGAGAAACAAATGTATACCAAATTCAGTAAGTGAGAATTCTAGCTAGATCAAGTAGTCTTTCTGGGTCATATAGTATTTCGACAAGGCATACAAGTGGATCTAATGAAGATGGAAGTAGTGATGAATTGGTAAGCTCCAAGAAATGTATTAGAAATCTGAAGCTTCCTAGGATTAGCTAGATATTACCGAAGGTTTGTAAAGGGATTTTTATTAATTTTAGCCCCTCTGATAAAACTGTTGAGGAAGAATGTAACATTCAGATGGAGTAATGACTGTTAGAAGAGTTTTGAGGAGTTGAAAAATCAGTTGAGTACTGCACCAGTGTTAGCTATACCATCAGGAACTGGTGGATATGTAGTATACAGTGATGCTTCGCATTAAGCATTGGGATGTGTATTGATGCAAAATAGTAAGGTGATAGCCTATACATCGAGACAACTAAGGTCTCACGAGATTAACTATCTACCTCATGATTTCGAGCTAGACGCAATTATTTTTCCTCTAAAGATATGGCGACATTATTTATATAGAGAGACATTCCAGATATACATTGATCACAAGAGTTTGAGGTATTTGCTAGGTCAGAAAGAACTGAACATAAGACAGAGGATATGGGTAGAGTTATTGAAAGATTATGACTGTATAATTGAATATCAATACTGGGAAAAGCTAATGTGGTGGCTAACGCTTTAAGCAGAAAGTCAAATACCAGTGTAGCTCAGATTTAGTTATCGAGGTTACCAAACTTGATTCAATTGAGAGCTTTAAATATGGATTTGAATCTTGAGCATAATGAGGCATTAATATCCACATTGAAATTAAGGTCAATGTTATATGATAGAATAATAAGGGTTTAGAACAAGGACCCTGACATGGTGAAACAAATGGAGAAAGTTAAGATGAATCCAAAGTCTGAATTTAAATTGAGAGATGAAACATTGTGGCTAAAACAGAGACTGTGTGTGCCTGATGTCGATGATCTGAAGAAGGAAATCTTAGAGGAAGCTCATATGGCTACTTATGCTATGCATGTTGGCACGACCAAAATGTAGCTAAGTGTTTAATTTGCTAGCAAATTAAGGCTGAGCATCAGGCTCCAGTTGGAAAGTTTCATTCGTTGCCTATCCCGGAGTGGAAATGGGAATGAATCACTATGGATTTTATTATAGGATTGCCTAAGACTTCGAGGCAAAATGATGCAATATGGGTTGTGATGGAACGATTAACTAAGTCGGCCTATTTTGTACCAATACGGGTGAACAATACATTAGACCAATTGGCCCGGAGGTATGTGACTGAGGTTGTGAGACTGCATGGGTTCCTATGTCCATTATATCAGATAGGGATCTCAGATTTACTTCAAGATTTTAGAAGAGTTTGCAGTCAGCTATGGGTACAAAGCTAAATTTCAGTATTGCATTCCATCCTCAGACAGATGGATAGAGTGAGAGAACTATCAAAACTATTGAGGATAAGCTTAGAACATGTGTATTGGAGTTTTAGGGAGCTTGGGATCAATACATAGCACTGATTGAATTCACATATAATAACCATTATCATAGCAGTGTCGGAATGGAACCATATGAGGCACTGTATGGCAGAAAATGTCTATCGCCTCTATACTAGGATAAAGAAGATTTAAGAATGATAGAAGGCCCTAAATTGATCCAAGATACTGTAGAGAAGGAGAAACTAATCCATATTCGAATAAAAACGGCTTAAGATAGACATAAAAGTTATGTGGATCTGCATCATCGGGAAATGAAGTATAGTGTCAGAGACAAAGTATTTATGAGAGTGTTGCCTTGGCAAGGCATATTGAGGTAAGGCAAAAAGGGCAAGTTGAGCCCGAAATATATTAGTCCTTATGAAATTCTTGAGAGAATTGGACCTTGGCATATCGATTAGCGTTACCTACTGAGTTATCTCAGATACATGATGTATTTCATATGAGTATGCTCAGGAAATATAAGTATCAGCAAACACATGTGTTATTGGCTCAGGATATTGAAGTTACTAATAACCTGAGCTATGTTGAGAAGCCAATTAGTTGAGTATCAGATAAAACGATTGAAAAATTAGAAAATTCCAATGGTAAAAGTCTTGTGGCATAATCATTCGAGTAAAGAAGCAACGTGGGAAATTGAGGAGCATATGAAAAAGGCATATCCCTGTCTATTTTCCTCAAGCAGGTAAGAATTTCGTTGACGAAATTTTTTTAAGGAGGGGAGAATTATAACATCCCATGTTCGAGGCTAGACTGCAGAATAGTGAATTGAGTATACTGTGAGAAATTAAAAGTACATTGCATGCCCATGCATCATTGTATATTCACACACATATGAATATTTATTTTTGATACATTAAAATAATTGTACATGCATTCATTTCTTGGGTATAATTGATTTATAAATGCGATTAAAATATGAAGTATGGATTATTTATATTGAAAATTTATTTGGTTAGTATTATGATTATTTTGAAATTTTTGGTGAATTCTAGAGAATTTTCAAAAATTTAGGGTATTTTTTAAAAATAGACAAATGGGAGTGTGACACATGGCAGCCTCATATGTATGACAAATGGGTTACAGGAATGGTGCCACATGTAAGAAGAACACTTCTCTAACTCTTTTGGTGTTATTCACTGGACATTATCCAAATCTCTTTTTTGAACATCCACCATCGAAACTTGTTCTTCAATATCACTACTAAAATTTTTTCTAAAACATCAAGTTGTGTTTAAATTTTCTGGATGTTGTGTAAATGATTTAGATGATGGCTAGTGTTAGAGATGAATACATACATGAGAAGGTTAAGCAGAAGAGTTTCGGTGAATGCGTGTGTTAAATAACTTGGATGAGGAATTGAATTTGTGAATGTGGGAAAATAGAAGAAAGTGTATTAACAACTTGTGATACTTTGAGTTGAATAGAGATTTTTGATGTAGTTATAATTGCAAAAAATATGGATTATTCACATTGCTCTGTTGTTTTACTGTGTACTTATATGAATGTTTAGAAATGATGTTAAATGAGTTAAGAGCTAACAGGAAAGTTTCTAGTGATACCGTGATGTGGGAAAAACATTAAAATGGAAAGTGTAAGGTGAAATGAGAGGGAATGTAAATCTGTATAGTAAACCCAGTAGAGAGAGAAAGTGTATGTGTAGTTTCAAATTTTTGACGTTTGAATTTAATCTTGAATCTT
This sequence comes from Erythroxylum domingense, assembly GCA_025594535.1. Lineage (NCBI taxonomy): Eukaryota > Viridiplantae > Streptophyta > Magnoliopsida > Malpighiales > Erythroxylaceae > Erythroxylum > Erythroxylum domingense. The sequence goes on from JANQBM010423935.1 coordinate 11,475, forward strand.
GAGTTATTTTTAGAGTAAGTTGACTTGGACTGGGAGTATAAATGTGAGAGTATAAATTAGAGATGATAAGGTAAGTGGAAGAGAGGAAAAAAAGTGAAGAAATCTGCAGTTTACGGTAAAGAAGAAGAAACCTACATTTTAGAGAGAGAAGAGAAGAGGAGTTGCACCTGAAGGTTTTTCCAAAACTAAATTGTGTTGATTCTTTTATCCACAACTTTGTCATCCGATCTCCAAATGACTTGAAACTTAAACCAATAAAATCCTAAGACATTGTTCTTTCTCTCCATAAAAATTTAGAGCCATCTGAATTGATTTGAAAAAAAAGATTGATTGGATGAAAGTGAGGAAGTCTGCTGGAATATATAAACTAGAGAATTGTCATTAAACATGATTTGGTATTTTGATTATATCTTGACTTGTAGATTTCCAAATGAGTTGATTCTTAAATCAAATTAAACTTGAGACCTATTTCTACAACTTTCTTGGAGAAGTATAATTTTAATTCTATCTCTATGAATTTCAAAATTTGACATGAAATTGAGTCTTGGCTTAGGTTGTAGCACTACCAGGGACAAAAATCATATCCTGTTATTATCGAATAAAATGTATTTATTTAGGCTGAATCAGACAAAGGTGTGTTCAAGAAAGTTATATCTTATTCTCTTAGCTTTCAATTGATATAAAGTATGTAATTTTTTGATAGTTTAATTGAGAGATATGGGTTGTACAACTTGAATTTATGATCATGCTCTAGCCAAAATTTCAAATATACTCAATCTGTGGTATTTTAAGCATAATTCATAGAATAATGAACCAAATTGAGTGATTCTGGTGTCATTAGAAACTTAAGACATAGAGAAACAATTGTCTAGAAGAAATTATTATAGAAATACATTTTTTTTACTTTATTTATTATGCAAAGTTGACCCGAATGAGGTGCTTTCAGCAAAAGCTGGAATAGTGAATGAGTGTGTGAATTTTGGCACAATTGGAGTACATCAATTTGTTACAAGAATATACCCATGAATTTTTCATTGCAAATGCATGATACATGATACATTTATAATTACTCAAATACATAAGCAGTACGGTAATGTAAAATTGTGTTAATGTATATAGGAGAGCAAGTAGCGCGACCACTTCCTGATATTGTCGGAACGTCAAGGCAATAGGCTTAAGGGAGTAATTATGAGTAACCTAGATGATCTCACTCAATTAATTGTTTGTTTTAGTTATACTTGAATTATCTTAGGAATTTATTATTGATTATACTGATTCCAGACATGAAGGTTCAAAGATTCTGAGTTGATGAACGTGATATTACAGTGCTTCTTTTATGTGAATTGGATGAAATAAATGTTACTCAACAATCTTGTTGAATGTCGGACTAGGGTCCAATGATAAATGTGTTCTGAATGTGAATGTGAAATCATGTCATTGATTGAGAATATGAAAATGTGAAGCATTCCATTATATGAATGCATGAAAGATAAAGGCAGTTGTGACCGGAGTCGCCAGTGTAAAGAGCTTAAAGCTCATATTGTGATCAGAGCCTCAGGCTCAGTTATGAAAGTGCCCAGTATCCACTAAAGGATATGGGACATTATCTGATACAACTCGGTATCCACGAGGGATATGGGCTAGTAAAAAAGTACTTGGTCACAATAACAATAATAATAAGTGAAAATGAGTCTCACGAGTATTGCATATACATTTTAATGCGTGTGTTTGACTGATTAAAATGTATTGGTAACTTGTATTTGAATGAGAATGTGATATGTGATGTTTCTTTCAAAATGCAAAGATGTTAATTATATGTTACGTGATGAGGTGTTGCATGAATTAAGGGAATCATCGATGATGGTTACCTTATTGAGTTCGCAAAACTCACCAAAATTGCATCGTTGATTTTTCAGGACCAAGAGAGGACATTAGCTACTGAGAGACCCTACAAGAAACATAATTTTATACTTTTATAAAGAATAAATAGCTTAAAGGTCAGTGAGCTGAGACTGAAGGAGTAATTAGTAGTTTTGTTCAATTCCTCTTTCAAGCAGTATATTATGTATAGGGTTTTGACATTGTATATATTCGGCTGGTTTTGTAAAGCTATAATTTAAGTTTGGTTTTTATAAAATGAAATGAGGAATGCAGTTTGTTTTTTTAAAATTTGGTGACTTTTATGTATACTAGTTGATGTCAGGACTAAATTAGATATGTTTCCATCTTATAAAGTAAAGGTGAGATAGTTAACATGCCATTATTATAGATTATATACTAGAATATCCACAGGGTGTTCCAGTATGTAATTTATGGTATTGGGGTGTTACATAGACAATTTGTCAACCTTCTCTGTCAATATTTGAATCTGTTGGTCGTGGGGGACATATTAGGGTTCAACTCAAGAACTTCATCTTTTTAAGAAACGCACTCCATCACAATGATTTTAGGTTATTTCTTATAGGGAAGTTAACTAAAGACAAGGCTTCCTTCTTAAGATTTTGTATCATCTAGGATATAAAGCCTTCATTCCCTATGACTATAGAGACTTCTTCCTCTAACTCAGGAGGCAAAGTGGTTTCGTTTTTCCTAGTAGCATAGTCCTACTACGCATGCCAAATTATTTGATGTTAATTTAGAATATGAGCATGCCAAGGAGGAATTCTACCAAATTTTGTACCTAACTTCTATCAACAATATAATTGGGCTTAAAAAAAACTTAGAGAGTAGTGTTTTAAGCTACCAAAATGCTAAAATATGTTGAAATGAAATCTAAAATGAAGAAAGCAATTGATTTTTGGAAAAGGAATCACAAATTAAGTAAAAGAATTTGATATAATAAAGGTTAATTTGTAAAGTAAATAAAGTTGGAAAATAACAAAATGCATTTGGAAAGGGTTGATTGATCTATCTAGAGAAAGATTTTGTTGTATTGTGTTGGACTGGAGATTGTGTTGTCTAAAAAAATTGTTCTTCAATCTTCAAGTTCTGGTGATTTAATAGTCCTTTCAACCTTGAACAATTTTTTTTCAATAACTACCTACTTCCATATAGTTATGCTAACTACTTACCACTATTCACATTTTAGAATTCTGTAATTGCTTAACTTCCACCCCATATATTCATTTCCTCATTAACTATCTTTATCATTTTCTCAACTTCCACATTCTGCTCAAATAACTTCTTAAATTTCAGTCTATTCTCCTATATTTTAGCTAACTACCCTCTTACATTATTTTTTGAAAAGAACATGTCAATTATGTATTGATTTTCTAGAATTCTTGAATCCTATACTTAGGTAACTTTTATATGTATGAATTCTCTGGCCATATAACTTTTATGACTTCTAGTATTTGGGCCCCTTCCACTTTTTGGCTAAATAAGCTAAATTACTTAAGGTTGTCAACACCATGTCAAGTACATACCAGGTATAAATGCAATAGAAATCACATATATCTTATTTGCACATATTTTTCTATAATACACACGAAAATTAAGTATGATTAATACATATTGATACTACGAATACAACAATTAATGGAAGGCTATAAGGATCGTGATTATTGGGATCATGGAAATTCCAATTGCACCAAGCACAACAACAATAAACTCGGCAATAAACAAGAAAACCAAAGCAATAACATTGAATACCAAGTTTAACATAGAAACTTGAGAATTGAGAGAAGAACCACATAAACAATGCACTAGAAATTTTCAATAGTGATCATATGGTGATTACAAGGCACAGAAACCTCTCTATATCGTCGCTCGTTAACCCTATGATAAGTGTGAATTGCATAATATTTTAGGGCTTAGTTTCATAATTATTTAATTGTTAATTCAATCGTTTAGTATGTGTTTAGGTTAGAATAGTCTGAGTTTGCTAATTATTTATGTTTTAAGTGTTTTATGGGTTACTACAAGTCTTTGAGCTTAATTATTGTGTTTTTGAGATACCTTGATGTGTTTGTTAGTGTTTCAAGGTCAACATTAAATAACGGAGAAGATTTGGAGACACTAGGGCTAATGGCCAACGAATCTTGATAGAAGCATTGGAGTCAGTAATGCTACGATAATGATAGAAGCCCAAGATATGTCCCACGATCATGGCCTTCTTACCACAATTGTGACAGAAGGCTCGGATGTGCATGCCATGATAGTGGCCTGCATTAGGCAGATGCGCAGACACTCAAAAACGTTAAGTTTTGAGGGATTTTTCAAATATTTTAGACCTTGAAAAAATCATAGGGTTGCTTAGAACACAAAAGGTATTTAAAGAATAAGACAAAGAGGAGGAAGGAGCTTTTGCATTAGCCACTTTGAAAGAAACCCTAGAGAGAATTATTGAGAGATAGAGAAAGAGAAGAAGGAAGAGAGAAGTGGAGAAGAAGATGACTCGACATACTTCTCAGATCAGGAGTTTCCCAACATCGCTACCTCCCAACTCTGTTCAGATTGTATTTCTGTTTATTTTACTTTTTTATTGTTGTATAGAATTAGGAATAATATTATGATGATAGGATTTTTGAATGTTGAGATGTTCTAAACTCACCTTTGGGGGTTTTATATTTAATTTAATGAAATTTGATTGTTTATGTTTTTACTGGATTTATTGTGATTTAATTTTTGCAATTGCATAATTCAGTGATAAACTGAGGGGGTGAATTGAGTGAAAAGTAATTAAATTAGGCTAATGAGAGTTAGGTAATTTAATAGAACGAGAATTAAATCAAATTGGCAAATTATGCAAAGAGAGATCTGGCATAAGTTCTCGATAGTTTGGGACAACTTCAGATATAATTAAGGTTTTAGATAGATTGCTAATCGAGAGATTGCAATTCCCATAATCTGATTAGGGTTTATAAATTAGGGTTAATGGTTATAACTCGAGAGAAAGTAATCAACCCTATAACTGTCTAGAACTAATAACCTAGTAATTAATAATTGATTAGGTTAGCATTAAAGATAGGTAAAATTCTCCTTTCTCTCAATCGGTAGTTCCTTAGGTTGATTCTTGAGTGTGCGTTGTGATTGCTAAATTGTTTACATTTCGCGATTGATTTTTTAATTAAATTGCATTCTTGTTTTAGTTCCGTTACATTTGAATTTCTACGATTTGTTTGAGCCTTAGATTTTAGGATTAGATTACCCCTCCTTGTGAGATCGACACCTTAGGTACCACGCGAACAACCCATGTGCTTACAGATTATCAATATTAATTAATTAAAACTTACACATATTGAAAAACCACAATCTCCTTAGAAAAGATTTATAGTATTTGTTCATAAACAAATACATAAAGAAAAGTAAACTAATTAAAGTGGGTCATGGGCCTACCATAGTGATTTCTGTTGCTCACACCATAATAGTCATGCCTTCCTCCTCTTCTCTCAATCTCCACACTTAACAACCTCCACTTGGAGACTATAATATATGAAGACACCCAAGAAAAAACTTGCTTATAAATCACCATCAATCACACACTCACACCTAATGCATCAAACACCTCTATATGTAATCAATAGAGGCCAACTGAGACTAAGGTTTGACACAATCTCAATTTTTTTTAAACTCACCCCTTTGGTAAGCATATCTTCTGGGTTCTTAGTACCCAACACCTTCTTTAAACACAACACACCATCTTCAACCAAATTTCGAATGAAATGGTACCGTTGTCTTATATGCTTGGTTCGGGAATGAAATATGGGTTTCTTAGCAAGATAAATTGCACTCTGACTATCACTGAAGAGAACATATTGATCCTGCTGCTTACCCATCTTTTCAGGGAAGTTCTCAAGCCAAACAATCTCCTTACTAGCCTTTGACAAGCTACATCCTAAGATTAGGTCGTAAACAAAGAGACACACTTCTGTAGCCTAGACATCTAGCTTATTGTTGTACCACTAATAGTGAAGACATACCCAGAAGTACTCTTGCTTGTATAAACGTCCCCACTGAGATCAGCATCAATGAACCCCTCAAGCTTCACTTCTTTCCTCCTAAAGCAAAGTGCCATATTTGAAGTACCTTTCAAATACCTTAATAGTCATTTCATATATTTCCAATGTTCTTTACTTGGATTAGATATATATATATATATATATATATATATATATATATATGCTTACAAGTCCCACTCTATGAGCAATATTAGGCCTAGTATAGACCATAGCATAAATCAAGCTCCCAATTGCAAATACATAGGGGAAACGTGACATTGTTCCTTCTCCTCATCAGTTGTTGGGCATTACTCCTTAGAAAACTTGAGAATGTTCAAAAGCGATGTATCCCCGGGCTTAGCATCCTACACTGTAACATCCCGTTTCTATATAACGGGCTGAACCATGGAAATTGGTACACGTGAGATCAATCAGAAAAATTTGGAAAACACATCTCATGCTCATGCATTTGTGAACAGTGATTTTTGCACATGAAAAATGTTTGTACATGAATTCATGACATTTTCCGGTATTGTGAATGAATGTGATTTATGAAAACTATGCTTTGAGTGAATGAAAATTTTTATTGGAGAGGGTCATTAGGGTTTTGAGATTTTTAGAGAATTATAGAAATTTTCGGAAAATTTTTCGGAGTCATTTCTGGACCCAAAAAACTGCCAAGCGGTAGAATAAGAGTTTCCCGGTAGAGAAAATGACTGTCCAATGGCACTAGAAACTTAGGCGTATGAATTTAGGAATTTTTGATTTGAGCCATTGGAATTTTGGAAAAAAATTTGAAATTGAATTGGGAAGAAAAGTAAGTGATCAAATGAGATTGTGATATGTGGCAAGTGACACATGTCACTTGCCTACATGATCACTTTAGGTTAGTCTTTATTAGATTATCCTTTTACTTAGTCATTTACGACACTTCTTCCTTGTTTCTTCTTATTAAAGTATTTAGGGTTCTTTTGAAAGAAAATTGGTCAATCATCCGAAACTTCTCCTTC
>JANQBM010424141.1:0-18421 GCA_025594535.1 Erythroxylum domingense
AGTGATCTTCCCAATTTGTCCTCATATAATCTTGTTCTTTTAATCTAACTAACACCATAAGAATTTTCTAACTTAATCTTGATTTCTCCTTTTAATACTGTCAATCTAAAATTTTTTTTTTCTACACCCAAAGACATTTAAATTAATTCCTAACCACAACAATTTAATCAAATTCGACCTCAAAAAGAACTGAGCACATGCTTATTAGTAAGAAAATGATCGGGGTCCAACAGTAAGGATGTCCTTTTAGCTCATCAGGACATTAGTATTGGTTGGATTAGGCAGTTTGAGAACAAGGCAGCTCATTCGTTAGCGAGAGAGTCTATTCTTTATAGTCGGTTCAAAATCTGGATTGACATGCCTGATTGTCTGTTGGATTACTATTCCTTGAGATAAATTAATTTTCTCGATTAAAAAAAGTTATTTGTACTACCTCTTTCTCTTACTCACTCATTGTAGTATCTAGCTTTTGTAACACATGTATTTTATTAAAAATGTTAAGTTAAAATTATTTTTATACAATAACAAACCCCTATTGGGTTTTAGTTTTGGCATGATGAAGTGCTCAAATTTACCCCTATTATGTACCATCAATAAGGATAAATATACAACGTTAGATCAGAACTAAAACATTTAACCATGTTGTAGTTTATTTTCCCAACAAGGGAATTGGCTAGGGAGAGGTTTGGAGTTTAGTTACAAATCTCTTAATGAGTCTTTTAAGGATGACGTTAGATACCTACTAATTAATTGGAAAGAATAATTATCAACTTATGCAAGTATTTATAAACATTGTTAAATATCCATTGTCAAGGCATCAAGAAGGATGCTTAGGAAAGGTTGTTTTAATTGATGGTCATTCTACTTTTGGTGCTTTTGATGAGGAAGTCAATTTTTAGTTCTTTTCTTGATGGGAGATGTTTGCTATATGTACATTAGATTTAAGTATTTGCTCGTCATTAAGCAAATAGAAACTGGTATCAGAATAAGCTAGTTTCAATAATAATAGATTTTTTTAGAATAGTTAAGGATGATTATTACTTTTTTAATTAAACTGTTTAACAATCACTTAGATTTCTATATATTTACATTAACTTATGCTTTAACGTTAACTGACTTTATAATCCTTCAATATTTAATTGAAATTAAACAATTGTACCTTATATATAAAATAAACATAATATCAGTAAACAATATAACCCAATAAGTAGTCATCAAACTATATTGAAACAAACTAACATTTATTTATTTATATTTTTATAGAATACGAAGAGCATGCTTGAAATATCTTTATAACCTTTTTATATGATGGTAAATTGGTTGTGAGTACCTCTAGTTATCTAGTTAGTTTGATTACATTTTTCAAATGACTACTACTATTTATAACTTCGATCTGGATCAAAATTAGCAATATACAATTATTTAATGATTAAATTTTATTAACTTTTTTCTATTTTATATTAATTCATGATAAATAAGGAATAATAAGCTACTTATTATGATATAATCTAAACTCATATTATGATAAAATTATAAACATGGTACCATCATTTAATTAAAGAATCTTTCTAAAAATTATTGGGTCAATGTAAATCAAACTATTAATTACTGACTACATAATTGATCCTTATGTAGTTCAATTATAGAGAAATGTACATGTCTAATGAATCAAATTAATTACTTAATTTTCAGTTGTTTATTTTCCTAGAATCATAACTTACTAAACTAAATGCAATCAAATTGATTTACTTGGAGGATTGTTTCCTATATAACTATTGCTTATGACAATTTTGTCCCTCACATTAAGACGTACATTGCCTTGTCCTCAATGGATATATATATATATATATATATATATAAAGCTTATAAAATAAATAAATGGGTACATATAAAGTGTAAAAAGATGAAAAAAATATAAATATATAAACTTCTTTGAGCCACGTAGTTAAAGTAGCTAGTTTGCGTCCACGATAATCATAAAAAATTGAGTGCTTTGCATAGAAAACAAAAAACACAAAAAAGAAAATAGAAATGACACATGAGATAAAATCAAAAAGGTACTCAACAAAAATAAAAATGTCTAAAAATTAAGCAACTTATCACTAAAAAATATTATTGTTCTAAAAAAAATGATTAAGTTGCCTTGCGATAAGTACTTTAAAGTTTTTTAGCTGAATTGTCTCCTTATGATCTGTTTTTAGGTAACACAATGGACTTATGGTCCATTTCATTCAAAATTTTGTTGGTATATATGAAAAGCTTATTTAATTGATCTCAGAGGTCTTCTATGACAATGCGTTCTAATGCTTCCTTAGCACCCTCAGTAACTTCTTTTGGGGTTTTTAGCTACTTTAGTTGGCTCATACACTTGTCCTTTTTCCATCTTAACTAGAGATGTCGATGGGCCGAGTCGGGTCTGGGTCAAGATCGGGCTATGGTAGCTCAATGAGCCAAAAGCGGGTCGACCCGACCCACCATATATATTTTTAAGAAAATCATAAAAAATGACGTCGTTTTTAACAAAATGATGTCGTTTGTTTTTAACAAAATGACGTCATTTCATTTTTAACAAAACGACGTTGTTTTTGAAAAAATGGTCAGGCCATGAGCTGGCTAGACCTGGCCCGCCTGGGCCGACCATGGTCAGCTTGACCTCAGTTAGCCAGTGGCCTGATTGGCCTGATTGGCCTGATTGGGCTGATTGGTGGCCTGATTGGGCTGACCATGGTTAGTCAGTGGCCCGGTCAACCAGGGCCAAAATCTAGTCGGGCCCTTTTTGACATCCCTAATCTTAACATCATTTCCTTATGTGGTTCAATATTCCAATTTATCTTGATGAATTATTTCTTGAAAAGTGTTAGAGACTTTAGCATTAATAGAATAACATGAATCATTATAATAAAATGAACGCCCCATCTCATTTAAGATCTTAAAGATGATCTCTTCTCCTTTAATTGTAAGTGTTAATTTATCTATCTAAACATATATGATAACTCTGATTGTTACAAGGAAAGGTCTATCTAAGATTAAAGGTACTTCTACATTGTCCTCCATATCAAGGATAATGAAATTAATAGGGAAAATACCTTCATCGACCTTAACCAACACATCTTCAATAATACTCCTATGATGTTTGATTAATGTATTAGCTAATTGAATACTCATCCTAGTTAGTTCAAGATCTTCTAATCCTAGTTTCTTAAATATAAAATAAATAATTAAGCTAATATTGGCTCTTAAATTTGCTAATGCTTTATCTACAAATAAAACTACTAGTATTATAAGGAATAATAAAACTCCTTAGATCTTTTAATTTTAGTGGTAACTTATTTTGGGGGATAGCAGAGCATCCTTAAGTCAGCTTGTCCATTTATGATTCTTTTGACTTCCACTTATTTCTTATAATGTCTTTAAAAAACTTTGCATACTTTGGCATTTGCAAAAAACAAGCTCTTTGAATATTTCAATAAGTTTATTAAATTATTCGTCAAACTTATCATTTTTTATTCTTGTTAAATAGGGAATTTTAGGTTAGTATTCCTAAAATTCCTTCTTCTTTCTGCCATTCTTCTTTTCTTCCTTCTCAGTGATTTCGTCTCTTTTAACTATTCCATTTTTAACCTTTAACGACTCTTTTCCACTCTTTAAGGAGATTGTCATCACACACTCTTTATATTTGGTTTTCTATTACTTGGCAATAACCCTTAAGGTCTCTAGGCTACCATTTTGACTAGTTGAACAATTTTGTTTTCAAACTTGTGGATTGAAGCCTCCTAATTTTAAAGAGAAGCTTCCTAACTTTGAAATTGTGCCTCAATTATGGCTATATAATTAGCTATTAATTTCTTTAATCTTGATTTCTTTTTATGTTACTACTATTGATTATATTTAAATGGAGATGTTCCTTGAGCTGCTCGATTATTCCGTGAGAAATTTGAATGATTCCTCACTCAAATTATATTTATTATTATAAGGATTGTTTTGAGGTTGCTAAAATTCCTCATGTAGTCAACTTGTTTAATTGGCTTGGTAAAGGGATTACTAACCTGATAGTCATAATTTTCTTTGATAAAGTTAAAATGAATATAAATTAAAATATATGAAATGTATAAAATGTAGCCAATGTTACATTGGAGATAATGACAAGTGTCTTAGAGATATATTCACTAAGACATCTATCCCACTTTACTACATTTGTCTAAGGCTGTCCAATTTTCCTCACCTAGGTGTGATTCTTTTTAGGTTCATTTCAATAGGTATTCTTTTCATCTCTACTTAGTAGCAATTCTACCCAAAAATCTTTAGTTTTCACAGGTTTCCTCTTGTCTCCTATTTTCGTTTTATTTCTTTCTTTTTTTTATCTTGATATTTGTCTTCTAAATTCAAATAGGTTGCAGATCTCATACTCACTTGACTACGTTATCATGAAATCTTTATAAGTATTCTTCCTTGTTTTTGATACAAATAATTCTTTCATGATATCCTTTTACCTGTGCATAATGCACGTGTTAATTATAGCTTAACCATAATTGATTATATATTTCATGCTATAATTGTCTTGTAATTTTTTATTTCAATCACCTCACACATCTATGTTTATATGTGGTAGATGATTCCTTGACTTCCATCTTGTAGGAACAATTTTTTTTATAGTTTCGTTCCCTCTAAAGCTCATAAACCACTATGGATATTGTTAATTTCAAAACTATTAGATCACTTTCCTTAGTTGGAGTAGCTGTTATGACCCACTCTAGTAGATCCTCTATAGTGTTCCATTGAGTATGGACATCACATTTATATAGAATACCTCTCCAAACATTGAAGGAGTATTGATATTGAAATAAAATGTGATCCCTTGTTTCTACATGGGACTTGTATAACATGCATGAATTGGTGCCTTTCCATGGAATTTAGCCCATTGTTAACATTTTGTTTTTGATCATAAGCCATAGGATGAAGGAGTACTGAGGAATATGATACTTAAACCATAGTACTTGATATCATTTTATCTCCTCTTCTTTATTCCCTAAATATTTTCTTGCAAGAATCGGTAACCTTATAGTCATAGTTGTTATGTCCTTACCTATATAATTCATAATATAATGCTTATGTTGATCTTACTACTTCCCATAAGTTATCATTTTTTTTCCATTAATACTTCTGCCTATGCTAGTAATGCAGTAATCACATCCACATTATGTATTCATGCTGGTTTATTTTTCCTTACCCTAATTAATTTCCATTGATAATTATTCATTTTCATCTTATTAATTAGTTCTAAGCAACTTCTAGAGTTTTTTTGTTCAAAGTTTCCATAATTTTTACATCTATCATCTACTTTGTTGTATAGTTTAACCTACTGTAGAACAACTAAACTTGCAACCATATAGGCCAACCATAATATGGACACCGTCTAAACAAATAAAGAAGAGATATTATTATAAAGTTTAGTAGTATTAGGTGGTGGGAAGTGCTTTGCTAAGAATATATTTGTTATATTATCCCATATAGTGATCAAAGCTTGACGTAATTGCTTTAGCCACTATTTTGCATGATCTTTGAGGAAAAATAAGAATAATATCAAAGTTATGAAATAATCAGCTGCTCTATTAATCTTAAAAATATCACATATCTCCCCTAGAAATTAACCATATGCATAATGGGATCCTTATCTAGCAAACCATTAAAATGTATAATTTGTTACGACATCTAAATGATGTTTACCTTTATCTAAAAGTTGTTTACTATAACTACCAATTTAGTTTTGTTGTAATATGTCCTAATAAGTGATGGTTATACATAATCCAAAATCATTTTATACTCTCCTTATATGATATCATGTTGTCAAATTTATGTTTGTTTTGTTGTTTCCTATATAAACTGGTTTGAGGATATATTCTAATCTCTAATTATTTAAAGAAGTGTTTTCTTAATTTCGAGATCTTTTAAAAATATTTGGATGGATTACCATTGTGATGAACCAAGTGTCGAAAACTTGAAATAAAAAACTTAAACCAAGCATTAAAAATATAAAAATAAATAAAAAATACTAGTTTAATAATTTTTAAGTTTCTTTAATATTAGTAGATTCCTAAAAAATGGTGACAAAACCTTGTTATCTGTGTTTTGTCATTCCTAACTTTAATACTAATAGCTTAGACAAGTGCACCTATTATTTATTAGTAGTATAGTAATAAGTGGAGTATTGATCCTACAAGGATCAAATAAGTACTAAACTATCCTATCATTATCTAATTAATAATATTGAAGATGATCTAAGTTAACCTTAAGTTATCCTAAAAGATATTAAGATTCATCTAAAAATGATACAATAATTATTATAATAAAAATTAGATATGATAGACATATAAATAAGAAATCTTCTTAACATTATGTTTTATTCATGTTTTAGTTATTTTAAAGATCTTATGACTTAGGCTAGTAAAATTGCTTAACTTAAGAAATTTCTTTCTCTTAAGTTCCAACAATTTATCATCAAATTTATTAACCAATATTCATGTCTAATTAAAATCGCCAAGGATATATCAAGATATTTGAAATTCCATAAAAGGTTTGCTTGTAATACTAGAAAATTTATGTTAGCCTATTTATAGCATCTCATATAACTCCTAATATCATTGCTTTGGTGAATCTACATACATGTTTTCTTAAACTGCTATATGCAAACTATAATATGATTTAATTACTGGACTTTTATCAAATTAGCATTAAAAAAAATAAAAATATTTAACAAATATAAAATTCTTTTATAAAATAATTGAAATCAATCTATAACAAAGCAACATTAGGTATCCTATTATCTAAACATTAAATAGTCTAACTATGCATCATCCTTGAAATAATAAACATAAAAATAACATAAATCAGTGGTCTCCTCTTTGTTAGAATGATGTTAGATCTCTTTTCTACCTGAAAGCAGTTACAAGCCTTGTTATCTAATTTCTCTCTCTCTTCATTTGATAAAAACTTAGTTAAAAACTTTTGAAACTAAAAGCTCTCCTAAAAAACTAAAGTTTCACATTTTTTTTATAGTGAGTGCTGATGGAGAGGAACACATGCTCTAACTTGCTAGTGTTTAAGGTCATTTCTTCCATCTTTGGATCTAAAAAGGAATATGACTTAGTATAAAACTATCTGTAAGGTCATGTTTGATTTGCTACTTAACTTGTTCCATCTAAAAAGGGACATGGGCTATAATATACTTATGCTTAAAACCTTATTCAACTAAAGATGAATCTTCTTTTTAATTAACTTCCAAAAAAATTGTTTCCCCGAATTACCTAAAAAATCAAATAAAAAAATTTGAGTATCAAATCCAGGTAACTTAGTTAAAAAGACATAGAAAATATGAAGCATTTACTTTAAAAACATATATATTCTATGCATTCATTAGAATGAAAATCTTGATGGAGTTTTTTTTAGGAGAGAGTTAATTGATTAAAAAGGTGAACAACATGTTTATAACAATGGAGAGGGTGAACAACCTATTTATGCTTTTGAAAAGGATGAATAACCTAATAATGTTATTTATAGATGGAGAAATGCCTACTTATGGTTCTATAGAGAGAAAAAAACTTGTGCTTTTTGTGATCTTTAAGAGGGTGAAGGAACTTCTAGTGAGGCTTATGTAGCCTCAATTAATGTATATAAGCTCAATCAAGGAAAAAAAGCATTTATTTATTTAAATGATTCATGTTCATTAATTCTAATGAAATATTTGAGAAGGTAGCTAGTTAAAAGGATAACAAAGAAGTTAACATGTTTTGGATGGTGATTTTAACTTGAAGTCTTAAGTTAATAAAAGTGCATAAGATATCCTAACGAACAACATGTAAAAAATGCAAATAAATTAATCACTTAAATATTTAAATAAGCTTAAAAGCATTAATGATAGTTCAAATGAAGAATAAAAAAAAGGCCCTAGTTTTTTTAATTTAATGTAGATTATGGTATGATGAGTCCAACTGAATTAAACATCCACATATTATTTGATTTAATGAGGACATTTAGGCTAACTTTAGTCCATTATATTGTTGAGAAAGGTTTTAATTATTTACATATGAAGAATGATAAAACTATAATAATTTTTGTTTGCAAAAAGGGATATAGGTGAATAATACATGCTTCTCCAACATAACATGACTCTTTATTTCAAATCAAGATATTCTAGTCCATCCATGGATATGGTCGAGAATATAATAACAAAAAGTATAAGTTTATTTCTATTAAAAAAGAAAATAATAATACAAAATTTAAGGTTATTTGGATTGCAAAACACTACCTCCCATATTATAGACATAATCCTACACTAGAGATTAATGTGCTTGAGGTTTCACTTTTAAAAGACTTCAGTATTAAGATTACTAAGAAGAAGGCATACATGGTAAAAAACTTTACATCAAAGATGTATAGATATATATTTGACTATATTTATACACTCATATTTGATTTATCTTATTTGATACTTTGTAGTTTTATTGTATATTTGGTGCTTAATTTGCTTCAAGTGTATTTATAGGTTATAATTGCCTTCATAGACTAAAAGGAGAAGAATTCAAATAAAAATGCATCATAAAACAAAGATTTGAAGCAAAAAGGAGATACACGATCGTTTATATACCCGTGTGAGTCTCTTAACCTATGTAAAATTTCAAATTATGGAGATTCTAGAATATACGCAGTCTAGTACATGCCTGTGTATCATACCATGTATCTCCCAGAAACCCTACAAATTATTATAAAAAGACATAAGTGGAGGCAAATAAGGATAGTAGATTTTTGGAGCATATTCTAGATGTGAAGAATGTACAAAAGGAACGATATTGATCTAAAGTCATGGAGAAAATGAAGAAATTATCAAAAGATCCAATAGATTACAACATCAAACCTAAAACTTGCAAGAACATTCAATGAAAGAGAAAGGGAGATTTAAAATTATGAACTTTTTGTTTTCTATTTGTTTTTATTCTTATTTATCTTTGATTTCATTTTCTATTATGTATAATTAAACGTATTTAGTGTCTAGGTATGATGAACCCTAGTTAAGACAACATTATGTTTTGATTTTTTATTTAATGTAATTGTTTTGATTGATCTATTATGATTCAATTCTGTGCTTATGCATGTTATAATAGATCCAGAATATTAGTACATAATCTGATTTCATAACATAACGATTGAGAGATCTTACGTATAAATAGATCTATCATAATTGAAAGGAGTTGATTGCAAATCTAGAGATAGGTTGACATAAATCCTCTATATTAGGGTCAAACCTATTAGTAAAATTCACAAACCGATAAAGCAATCCAAGAAAATTTAACTTGAATAATTTTAGTTAGTAAACCTATGGATTAGTTGTTAATAGTCTCGAGAGATTTATTAACATAAGATACAAATTTTCATGATTCAATAATCAATAAAACAATTGTATGATAAAAGGTTAGTTATTTAATAGTTTTCAGGAGATTCATTACTTAAACACTAATCTTTGATTTTGAGTTTTCTAAGTTATTTCCTTTGCTCCTATGTTCATTATCATTGCCTATTTTAGTTTAAATGTTTAATTTTTATTTTTTTTATTAAACCAAAATCCAATTAGTAGGTTAGATAACAGGAGACAGGTAATTACTAGTGATCATTGCCTTTGTGGGATTAAACTTGCCTGTGCTAGCTACAACTATGATGTGCACTTATGATTAATTCAAATATTGACAACTTAAAATTAGTCAATTAAGATGTTAATGGGGGACAAGGATAAGCAATTTGAGAAACTAAGAAGCTATGAATTAGCTATATTGAATTACAATTATGGTAGTTCATTCATAATCAAGTAATCTCAAGGATTATTTGATTCTATGTACATATGTTTACATTCTTATGAAAAAATAATATAAATATCATAATTGGGTTTTCATTTCTGATTGATAAAAGGTAAATTTTATTTTGTCTTCCTTTTTAATGTTTCATATTATCTTGTCTTTGTTACCTTAACCATAATTTATTGAAAAATAATTTCATACATTCATTTTACATTTATTTTTGTTGTTTTTAATCCATTCCTTATGTAGTTGCATTCTTATCTAGTCATTTACCAAATCCATATTTTAGATCACTTACAAACAATAACAACCATTTATTTAATAATTTCATACATTCATTTCATGTTTAATGTGGTTTCTTTGTAATAAGGTTTATGAAATTTCTTTTGTATTTATATGGCTAGTGTTAAACCCAATTATTGTGTTAAACATTTGCAATTAGTTAAATTTTCTATTTTTAATTTGTATAATGTAGTTTGTTTTCTAGGCTATTTTATTCCTTTTAGGTCTATCTAAGACTGTTATAATTTTTTATATCTACATATATATGAAGTCATGAGCGTTTTCAAGGCATGATTATTTTCTTTGGTGTCTACTGATTATTTTCTATAATATAATTTATTTGTATAGCTGTTATAAGTTTTAAGGTTTGAAAATTATGGATTTATTCAATGCATGCTTATTTTCTTTTACCTAGTTGACCGAATTGTAGTTCACTATGTGCTTACTTTGAGTTTTTAACATAAGCTTATACATAAAACAACTAGAAGGAATTAACAAACAATCTATGAATGGTTGAAAAAGAAATATAAAAAAGTTGGTGATGTGGGAGCATTCACAATGCTAGACTAAAATGTGATATATTGTTAAATAACCATTATGGGAGCTTCAGTGTGTACACAAAGGAGGCCAAGGACAAGCTAATTCTCATAATGACTGAGATGGTTACAAGAGAAATGGTGAAGTTATTTAATAAGAAAAGTAAGGGATGGAGAAATATACTAGGTTCATTTGTCCTAAAATTTAGAAAAACTTTGAGAAGTTTATACAATAAGTGATATACATGAAATGTACCTGCATTTTACTTACCATTTTGCTATGTTTCCTATCCAAATTAACTTTATATAATTGGTTTTGCATTTTGTTTTAGGAAAATATTAAGAAGCTAATTGAGAATGATATTAGTCAGGGATTGGAGGGATTTGTAAGGAACAATAAGAAGAAAACTTAAATTTGGATGAACAAGTCTAGGCACATAATTGTGTGCTAAGGAGTGTACCTCTCTAGATATATGGTCATATGTTCTTAGAAACTTTGGTATTAAGAATACAACAAACTAAATAGGAAAATAGAGACCATTTCAAGTAAAGGAAAAGACTCATCAAGATACATGACTTTGAACATAAGCATGTCAAAGCCTATATTCTTTTCTGAAAAGACTTGTGAAGAAACATTAAAGTAAATAGCCTAGGACACAAATATGTCTTAGATTGTGTTCAAGATGAAAAATATTTTTAGAAGAGATGTAAAAACCTTGAAAAGTCGAGAATTTAGTTTTAATTTAGTTTTTTTAGATTAATTAAGCTTAAAGTCATTTAGAGAGACAAGGCCATAAAAAATATCTTATAACCATTTTCAACAAAACTTAGAGATCAAGATTCAATTTAAGGAAGCAAATCAAATCAAAGCATTGAGATCATCATTAGGGGATACCTTGCAATGAGTTTTTCCTATCCTTTTAACTATTTTTGTATTTTAAAGGATGATTAATGTTTGATTATTTTATATCTAGATTAGATGAAACCTTGTTTAGGTTTTGATAAATTTAATTTTAGTTTTATAATAAAAAGTTTTATCTTTTTCAATTATTCATATTTTTTATTAAAGCTGGTTAAATATGAGTGAAAGCTTGGACCTGATATCAATTTGCATAAAGATGTTATTGAATGAACCTATATGTAGATGAACCTAAGAATAAATATTAATGATTGGAAAAAGGTTCTAGATGTACACCTATGTGACATTTCTAGTATTAAGGAAACTTTTTAAGTGGTTTCACAGAACTTAATTCATTGTTAGAGATTTTATTTAGATAAATATATTAGTTAGACAATCGAGGGTTACAATTAAGGGATAGGTGACTGCCATTACATTAGGAAACTTCATTGGTCCAAACAATAAAAGTTCAAAATAACTGAAAAAGGGGTATAATATGATGCTAAAAGGAAATATATTCTTAATGAGATTATTATATGATTGTTTTAATTGATTGCTTGTTTGATTGATTCTAACGGTGTTTAATATCCTTATTTTAATTTAGGTTTTGTTTCAACCAACTTCACCTTTTATTATTCACTACATAATAGTAGAAGGTTAGATTTAGAAGTTACCTTTTCCTTATAGGATCAAGCTCTGCTTATCCCTATATTATTATAAAATGATAGGTCCACTTGTCTATAGTTTTATAATAGGATAATATATAAAATGAATAATAAATTTTTTGACACTGTTGTTGAGGAATTTAATGTAATATTAAAAAAACGTGATAACTATTAGTCTAGCCAATTTTTCTATTTTTTATATATTCCTTTTCATTTTAATTTTTTCTATATTGGTGCTAATTTAATTTCAAGTGTGTGGCCCTTGTGCATGACAAAGAACAACTCCTCTAAACTTGATAAAGAGGATCCAAAAATTGAGAACGTGCTTCTTTGTATGCTTAGAGAAAGGAAGAGAGCATCAACACAAGTAGAACAGTACATGACATAATGAAATGGGTGTATAGGAATATGTAAAATAATCTTTAATAGGGACATGGTCTAATATAGCAATTAGCCATTCAAGTGAAAGATATGTGTAGTTTATATTATGTTTTCAAAAGTGTTTTAGTGTTTTATAGGAGTTTATTAGATGATTATTGCATATACTATGTTAATGTGATTGTTTGTTTATGTTTTAATTGTTACGTGATTTAGAGCATGATTTTGGATCTTAATCTTGTGTTTCTTGAGGTGTTTGATATGTTTGTCAGTGATGAAAACTAGATAAGTGAAGAATGAAGAAAGATGGAATATGCATGGGTTATATGGCATGGTCATGATCGTGTATACTATATTATGATCGTGACAGAAGGTTTTTCTCAAATGTCATGATTGTGACAGATGCTTGCTAGACACTAGATTCTTCATCTATTTTAAAGTTGGGGGTTTTCGAACTAAAAGATATGGGTAAACCCTATAATTAACCTTAAGACTCTCAATTATTGTAAGAGATCATAAAAAACTCTAAAAAGGGTAGCCACCATCTTATTAAATTGGATCAAGCAAAGAGGATCATGAACAATATTGGAGAAGTTTCACCTTTTCCAAATTCAGTCCAAATCAAGATTTTATTTCTCTCCCTTTCTTATTTTCCTTAAACTTGATGTGTAAACTAGATTTGAAGATGTTTTTACATTTATGATGTTCTAATTTTCCAGATTAGGAGTTACTGAGTTATTTTGTGACTTGATTGTTATTGACCTCAATCAATCTTCTAGTGTTGTGATATTTAGGTAAGTTAATACTTTGAAAATAATTAAGAGAATGAGTTAAAAGTAATCAGATTAGGTTATGCAATGAGAGTTGATGATGTTATAGGTCATACAAATATCTAATTTATAATCGTATGAAGAGAGATCTTCTGTGAAAACTAAATTATTCAACATATCACTTAAGAATTAGTAGAAAACGTTAAGTAGTTTTTGCAAATCGAGAGATTACAAAATCTAGAATTTTGTAATAAATTCAGGTTAAATGATTAAAGTACTCAAACCCTTCAAAAATCTAGGATTGACACCTAATTGAATCAATAGTGATTAAGTGAGCAAAATAATGATAGAATGAATCCTAAGATTCATCTATGATTATCCTTACATAATTATGGTAGCTTAATTATTATTTGAATATTTGCGTGATTTAATTTGATTGCTTTAATTTCTATTATTTATTTTCATTAAATTCATATTTCACTACCTTAAACAAACTTAGGTTCACTTAGTTTTGACTATTTCCTTATGGGATCAATTCCTTTGATACTATAAGTTTATGATTCATATATTTGTGGATATTGAGAGTTTTATTATAAGTAAAACTTGCTCAATAGTGAACAACTTAAAGATTAAAGTAAACATCATCAAAATGTTATAATAATTTATTCAATATGAAGGGATGTTAGATATTATAACTTCTTAAATATATGGGGCTAGTTTAAAGATATAACTTTATAAAGTTAGATATTTAAGGTTAATAGAGCAACTTATAACACCATTAAGTTGAGACTAGTTTCATTCTCACCACAAATCGAGCAAAATAGTAGTTAAAGTCACTATTTATGGCTTCAATCATCATATGGGACATCTTAATAGAGAAATTCTTTGCCAAGTAATTCTCACCAGCCAAGAATGCAAAGTTAAGGAACGATATCTCTATTTATACATAGTTAGGTAATAAAACACTTTACAAGTCTTAGGAGAGATACAAATTTTTTAGGAGATACTCACTTGGTTTACCTAAATGGTTATAAGTTCATATTTTTTACAATGGTCTAGACTATGCAACTAATTAGATGGTAAATATAGTAGTTAGGAGACATTTGAATGATAATACTCATAAAAAAGCGTTAGACTTCATTGAGGACATAGCAATGAACAATTACCAATTAACATCAAGCATTATAAAGGTACAAAGGCTATCAGGGGTTCATAAAGTGGAAGTGTTTACGACATTTAATAAGGAAAATTGATAGCCTCAATGGAGCAACACGACTAGCTCAAGCATGGTGAGTTACAAAGGGACATAATAATAATGACTATCAAGTTAATAGTCCTTTTTAGGAATTACCAATGATAATAAAATATTCCATATAACAATATATATAATTTGGGGTGACAAAGTCATCTAAATTTTGGTTAAAGCAATTAAGTATAAGGTACAAAGTGAAGATCAAATAAACACCCAATATTCTAACTAAACCCAAAACTTAACAAAAAAGTAAACCAACTTAGGAGTTAGCTATTGAGAAATTAGCTAAAGTGAATATTGAGAGATTTGAAAAGTATAAAAACAAAGGTGGATTAATTTTCAACTTCAAATAAATTAAAAATTTTATATTAGATAATTGGTTAATTTGATCAATTTAAGGGGTATAAATCTTTGTTTAATAAGACATCGAAGGAGCAAGTAATGGCTATCACTAAGAATAATAGAAAGGACTAGATGGAGGATAAGAAAAAGAAGGAAGTAGAGGGACAAGACGCCATCTTTCATATTCTAGATGAGAAATATCCTTCTCTTTCTCAATATAATTTATGTTATGTTTATGGTGCTATAAAAAATAAATCTTATAATACTTTGTATGAAATCATTAAGAAAGGTGCACCAGAGTTTTTTTACCTTACAAGAAAGAGACGTATAAGTTAAAGATGATAAGGTTCCACAAAGGAACAAGAAGGCATAAACAAGAGAATGTTTATGAAATTACAAAGAACGATCTTCACAAGACACCTAAATAAATATGAAGGAATGGCACAATAATTTGTTTCCCCAATTCATAACCAATATCGAGGAAGAGTCTAATTAAATGAATCTAAAAAATTCTTGTTAGGAGGCATCATAACCAAAATTAAAATTTTTTTATATTATTTCATTTAGTACTTTTTAATTAAGAATAATTAATTGGATTTTGGGATTTGGTTTGGTTTTTTTATTTAAATAAGTTCCTTTATCTTTAAATTAATTTAGGTTATAACCACCTTGAAATTCTCTTTTATAATATTAGTTGTTGTTTATGTATTTTTTTGTGATTTTTTTTTGTAAAAAGCATGAAAAGATTATTAATTTGGTACATAAGGAACATATGATATCTTACATAAAACTAGGAGTCATAATTTTAATCCAGTGAAGTACAAGACCTAGAATAAGTTTATATTTTAGACTATGTCCTAACTTGTATTTTTCCAACTCAGAAACATGAATATGTCTCTTTATGTATGTTCAAAACTAGGTTTGATTTTAATTTTAGTGTTTGATAGGATTGAATTTTCTTATATTTTCTTATGTATTTACATGTGATTTCAATCCTGTTTTAAAGATAAAATGGTCAATTTGTGTTGATTGTTAGGTTGGATATATTGATATACTTTTGAGACTAAAAAGATAGATTTTCTAAAACAAATTGAAAAGCAATTGTTTAACAAAAAAAATTAAAAATTAAAAAAATTAAAAATTAATTTGGCTATGCTGCGTAAAACGCAGCAGCGCATGCATTAACACTACGCAACGCAGCATTCTGCATTGCATTAAACGCAGCGTTAACTCAAAACAGTTAACACTGTTGCGTTATAAAAATAACGCGGCAGGGTTTTAAAGGGGGAATTAACTTGTTTTTGTTTTCGTTGGGTAGAGACGGCAGGAACGAAGACGAACGTGGAGTGAACTTGTTTTTGTTTTCTTTAGGTAGTGGCGGCAGGAATGAAGACCAACGTGGGAGAGGATTAAATTGTTTTGGCAGGGACAATGGTGGCACAATAAGGAGAAAATACAAAGAACGCAGACATAAAACAGAGGAGCAAGGCAGGCATGGAAGCTAAGCAGAAGGAAAAATATGGAAGAGGTGGTAAATACGTATAGCATAAAATTAAATATGGAAGGCTAGGTTCTTGACACCGGCTCAACAGAGATATCGACGCCGAGTTATGGTTAAGCTATTTTTGAAATTTTATAGTTGTGTTTTCTTTTCGGATTGTTATGTTGTTGGTATTGATTTGGATGGTCTTAGGATAAATGATCTTAATATGTTATTTTGATTGTTTATTTTGAACCTATTGCTAAAATATCAATTGTAATCCGTAATTGTTACTTTTGATGTTTAAAGTAGCATCTAATGATTGTTAATTGTTAGGAGCAACATAACTTAGGATTGATAACCTGAACGTGTAAGGTTACTGTCTATATTGATCATTTTCCAGTTCGTAATGCGACTGCCAAATTGAATCTAGAGATCATATCCTAGGTTATTCGGTAGTTAGTTTTAATTAATGATCGTATCTTAATTAAATTCAACCTAAGGGAAAACCAAGATTTGTAGAGCGTTCTATTAGTCTCAGATCAATAGTTCGAAAAGAATTGTAAAGACTATAGAATGAAGGAATATGCTTGATTGTGATTAGGCCGAGATTGACCTTAGAACCGGACTTTACTCATAGTCAACACTTTCTTCATTTTCGATTAGTTGTTTTAATTTATTTTCGATAGTTTACCTTTACTTTAATTTTCTAAATTGTTTGAAACCCAAAACCCCCAATTTTCTTTCCTTGCATCAATTAATTTCATTACGAAAATTAACCGAACATTCCCTGTGGATTTGATCCCGATTTACAGCAACTACTAATTTTAGTGTGCAGAGTCAGGTAAATTTTGCAGTGCACTCGACACGCGCTGTTAAATTTTGGCGCCATTGCCGGAGAGTGTGGTAGTTTATTTTTTGAATTTGATTTTAGTTGGTGTGTTGTGAATATATTTGTTTTTAATTATTCTTTTTGTTACTTGTTAATTTTTAATTGTCCATTAGTTTTGGTGCATGGTAGTGACTAGGTCTCCTTGTAGAGAAATTGAGCAACTTGATCCGGATATCGAGAGAACACTGTGGAGATTGCGTAGGAAAGCGAGGTCGACTTTAGTTAATGAATTGGAAGTAGAATCTGAAGACACAATGGCAAATCCGAGAACTTTAAGGGAGTTAGCTGCACCCAATTTAACTCATAGACCATTATGCATAACATTTCCGAATTTAGCTAAACATGTTACCTTTGAGTTAAAATCTGGATTAATTCATTTATTGCCTAACTTTCATGGCCTTGCAGGTGAAGATGCACATAAGCATCTTAAGGAACTCGATGTGGTGTATTTGAGTATGAAGCCTCATGGGGTGACGGATGAGTAGATCATGTTGAGAGCTTTCCCATTTTCACTCAAAGATGCAGCAAAAGATTGGCCATTTGATTTACCTATAGGAAGTGAGAGCACTTGGTCGGAAATGAAGAGATTGTTTTTGGAAAAATATTTTTCGGCCTCAAAGATAACAAGTATTCGAAAGGAGATATGCGGTATTAAACAACACAATGGGGAGTCTCTTTATGAATATTGGGAGCGATTTAAAAAGTTATGTGCCAGTTGCCCACATTATAACATACTAAATCAACTTCTCATCCAATATTTTTATGAAGGATTACTGCTAATGGAGAGGAGTTTGGTTGATGCAGCGGGTGGTGGGGCACTTTGCGAGAAGACTCCCATTGAAGCTAGGATATTACTTGAGCGGATGTCTGTTAACACCCAATAATTTAGCACTCGTAATGAAGTTCGACGAGTAAATGAGGTAAGCACTTCATCTATTGAACATCGTTTAGATGAAGTAACATCTTTTGTGAGACAGATTGCAGTTGGACAGGCAAAAGTGAAAGCATGCAGGATATGTTCAAACACAAGTCATCCAACTGACGAGTGCCCAGCTTTGCAAGAAGGGAGTATGGAGCACGTGAA
>JANQBM010424762.1:0-18415 GCA_025594535.1 Erythroxylum domingense
AAACATGTATCTCATATTTATACATCATCACATAAGTGTATAAAACACAATATCACTATTTTTAAGCTAAAGGATTCGGCCATTAAGCTTCTCACATGATTGCTTCCTTTATTATTCGCATACACTTTCTTTTCCATTTTCTAAGGCATTTAATGCCTTTGATCCAATACTTACACATTTCAAAGAATAATTAAGCACATTTTTATCCAAGAACATTAGGTCACTACTCTTTAATCTATGAAAAAATTCAAGTTTACTCTAAGTAAACATGAAATCCTCTTTCCAATGCACTCCATTACAATCCTTAAATCCTAAGCGAAGTTCACTTAGGCATTTTATCAAACACCTAATGTGCATGACTTTCAAGAAATATTTTCAAGAATTTATCATAGTAATTCATGCTCCTATCTTGTTATACAACAAGCATTTCCAAACAACAATACATTTCACCAGTCCATTAAATCCAATTCCCTTCATTTAAACCATCAATTTCAAAAGATATTAAAAATTTCACAAACTTTCACCAAAGAGAGGGCATCTCGGTTTTGGGTTAATGAGGCTTCTCCATAACTCATTTCATTCATCTAAACCACATTTCATGCATATTCAAGCATAGAGAACAACATATCTTAACCTCAAACTCAAAATCATAATGTAGAGAGAGATAAGACAAAATTTACCTAACTTTCCTTTGGTGATCTCTTAAAATCCTTTGAGAATTTCTCAAATCTAATGATAGATTTAAGTTACTTGATCCCAAATTAGCTTAGAATACTTTGGTTTGGGTTGGAGAATAAAAAAAATGGTGGAAATGGGTGAGGGTCGACAATGGTCTTCTTCTCCCTCTTCTCCTTTCTTTTAATTAAAACAAAGTGTTTTAATGCTAAATGGTGGGGTGCACGGCCACACATAAGGAAGAAGGGTCTAAAATATTGACTCATGGTGAATTTACCCTTTTGCCCTTAGCTTATGTGAACTTACCATTATACCCTTTAAACTTTTCCTAAATTTACAATTAAGCCCAAAATTTGACAATGACCAAGACTTTTATTTTAATTTTGGTCCCCGAACTTTTGAAAATCATATTAATCTCCTTAACTTTATAAAATTACATATTGGTCCTCCAAGAATTGAAAAATTACTTTTAAGTCCCTTATGTACATCAACTTTTCCAATTAAGCTTTCTAAGTATCTAATCACCTCTAAGGTATTAGAACACATTTAACTCGGCCATCATAGCCATATTCATTCAATGGACTCAATTTTACACACTTAGAAGCTTATATGTTAGAAATCTCCAAGATTTTGCATACCGATGAACTCTAAGTTCATATAAGGGCATATAACATTATATATTACTGGTGTATATATCAAAAAGATTCAAATACATTTTTGAACTCATATACAACTATATATATATATACAGTAATATCTCCAATTATAGATCAATACAAAAAGAGCTCAAAAACAAAAAGGGCTCAAAAAGTCTGGCATTACATAATTCTTGCTAAAACATATCTTATATATTATTTTTAGCCCAGTCTCTAAATTCAGGTGATCATGAATTTACTCATCCAAATCACACAATTTTAGGTACTTAGAACCAACTGTCATAAGACTAAACATATTTGGATTAAAGTGGCCATGAGTTTTTTAGCAAGCCTAATAATAAATAGAAATCTAGTTTATTTTTATAACAATGGAAGGCAATAATGATGTTTAAAACATATACTTAATATTTTTAATAAGGGATTTAATTTTGTTTGCCTCATGAAATAGAAAATTGTATGTAAAATATCATACATATAAAACATACTATTCAACATGCATAATAAATCAAACATATATTCTAACATGCAACTTATGAATTCATAATCAAATTATATGCATAAATCATCAAGTTTTGCTTGATTCTAGTTATTGATATTCATAATCTAAAATAATATTTCCAACTCCTTGAAAAAATTAAATTAAATTAACCATTGATTCCTAGACAAATTAAATTTCTATTTCAAATAGAAATTTAATTTGATTTGAAATCAATTTTCAAATCCAATTGAAAACTATTTCTAATTATTTTTGACCCCTTTAACAAAATTTAATTGAAAATTTTTTTCAATAAATTATGCATCTTACTTATTATAATTTAAAAACTCCCTTTTCAAAATTATATAAGTAACACAATTTGATTCAATTAGAAAATTATTTCTAATCTAATTAGAAATTACTTTTTGCTAATTGGAAAACTATTTTCTAATATTAAAAGGAAACTACTTTCAAAATTAAATAAAACATATTTTAATTAATTAAGAAGGTTATGTATTTAGAGATCTATTTCTTAAGTAATTAAAAATATTTCTTTATTAAATTAGAAAACTATTTTTAAAATATTAAAGAAAACACATTTTCTTAATTAATAAATAAAAAAACTTTTTAAAAATTAATCAAGAAAAATATCGTTTCTAATAAGTCAAGAAACTTATTATTAATAAATAAAGAAATAATTTCTAAATAATCAAAATAATGATTCTCTAAATAAATAAGTCGACCAGTGGCCCGGCCCGATCATGAGCTGACCAACCCGTGGCTTGGCTCATGGCTCGACGGGCAACAGACGGGCCAGGCCAACTCGGCCCACTTTATATTATTTTTTTAAATGTCAAAAATGACGTAGAGCCACGGGTCACTTTTGACCCGTGCCCTAGTCAGCCTGAGCTAAAATTAGGCCTAGCTAGGCTGGCTGGGCCAAAATTGACATCCTTACTTATTCCTATTTATAATAAGTTTAGGACATTTTAATAATTTAATTAAAATTAATTTCTAATTTTAATTAAACTTTAATTAGAATTATAAATAATTATAATTAAATATCAATTATTCTTAAATAAGATCCAATATCTTATATCGATCCTTGATTATTAAATATCTCATATTTAATCATAAAATTTTTTAAAATTTATAATCAAGTCCAACTTGAATAAAATATCTTTGGCTCTTTTCAACTCATTCTTTATATGAGAACTCATTAGATTCCTAAATATGTTGGCAATGATTATAAATTATAATTATAATTCACAATTAGAATTAGACAAATTAAAACTTCTTTTAGTTTATCTTTAATTCTCCAATTATACAATTTATAATTATAAATCAAGATTGACTTCTAGCAACACATCATGAACACTTAAATATTTATGAATGTTAAAGTGATTTTGACTAACCTTTCCATGCATAATTTTTTCATATAATTTAATCATTTTATCTTACAATGTTTTGATTAGATATAGAGCATGAAATTAATGTTTACTCTATTTTGAGTCTAATCATATTAGTTCTCTGTTATTAGCTATTGATTTAATTAATGATATTTATAAACTATTTACAAAAATTTCATTCCATCGTGGCAAAAGATTTCTCGAATCAATACTAATCGAGAATAATGAAACATTCACCCAAATTAACTTTGGGTGATAAATCATATCTTGATCATTCAACTACCTCCATATAGTTCATGCGACACCCAATGATTATCGACTGAATTACCAATTATTAGAAAAGGTCATAAGTAGTATCAAAACATATCGATCCCTATACAAGATAACTTTAGAGACCTTAAGTCAAAGGATTACTTATGCAATCATCACAATGGGAATTTCCATAGATATACATTTAATGTTCCAAATGGATTTCTCATATGGGGTCAATTAAGTGAACTTGTTCTCTAATAAGTACCCACACATTTGTTTAAGTATCTCCATACTTTAGCCTATGAGATCAACTACGTCCTTCATAAGGAAAAACATAACTTGTGCTGGTCTTTTTACGTTATGTTAATGTCCAATCTTTATATAATAATGCCTAGGAACTATTTAGGGATAATACATAAATGCAATATGAATCTCATAATTATAATCTCATTATAATTTTATTTGTAATGTATAATTATCCCATGGACTTTATCACATACATCTAAATATGTACAAGATAAAGAATGCCTTTAAATATTTTCTTACTAAACTTTAACCAAACTAATTGGTTATATGGCGTAAACCAACACTTTTGCGAATATCGTTAAAGGCTGAAAACTTGTGCAGATACGACTGTTAAAATGGATCAATTTTGGAAACAATTTGAAGGATACGACATGAATATAATTAAGCTTCAGAATTAAGTATGGATTAAGCTTCATGCTTTATTATAATTTAATTGTTGATCATTTTATAGAATTAAAGTGATACTGGCTTTCGAAAAATCAAAATACGAAAAAATTTTATAATTATTCCGCTACGTTCGAGATCGGATTCAGGCTTGATTTCCCATTAGTAATATCAGAGCTTACTTTAATTCTATTAACTTGATTAAAAATATGCGATTGTTATTGGTTATAATTTTGAAATTGAATAGAAAAAAGTTTGCAACTTAAATATGAAAAAAGTTTTAGATTAATACTATATAAACCCTAACCCACCAAATTAGAAATCCAGATTAAGAATTTTGGAAATTTCAATAAGTTTGAAACTTTTAGAACCCAAAACACTAGCCATTGACAACCATTAATTAGCCATTAGCATAATGTCTGGGTTTCAGAAACCCATAACCAATGAACCAATTGTTTCTGGAGGAGAATGGATTGTGTAGGTTCTGCTCTCATTTTTTACCTTTATTGGTTTCTTTAAGCAACGACTTCTCACACGTAAATGATCAATCATTCTAGTGCTTTTTTGATTGTGTTAGAAAAAAGGTAAAAATTAGTGAATCTTTCGCCGAATAGCACACTATTGTTTGTGATAATGATCCTTATCAAATGCACGAGATTAATGTGGTCGCTATTCCCCCTTGACCTGCCTTTGTAGCTCTTGCTTAATCTCTTTGATCTACTTAAATGTTGGACAGTACACAGTTTAATTATGAATTCTGGAAATAAAGAAAGGTTTCAATTAGACACTCAGGTGGAAGACATTCAAAAGCCTACCTTTGTAATTGTAAAACTAGGTTACCTTCAATTTATAGAAATTGGATGATTTAATTGATTCTCATTTTTTCAACAATTTTTGAAATAATTGAAGCGATCTCGTTAAAAGGCTCAACTAAGTTTGACATTAAAATGAAGTTATACAAGAGATAGCTGAAGCGTCGGAGATGGCTGGATAGCTGAAGCGTCGGAGATGGCTGTAGGAGCTCCCGATGATGGCAAAGGCATCCTAAATAGATCGGGGCAATCTTTGATGGTGGCGACGATGGCAAGAGTTGCCTTGGTGGCTAAGGTTTTATCCTTAGTGAAATTAGGGTTTTCTTAAAGATGAAGACCTAAGATATTTGGTGAAAGGACAAAGGTATCCTAGTATTGGGATAAGTTTAATTCTAGGGCTATAATAAGATTGTTTGGAGACTAGGACAGTGTATCCTAGGTTTAGAACAAAGCTTGTTTGAATGCATAAATGTATTTATTCTAGTATATGAATAAGGCTTGTTTGAAAATTAGATTAAAGTAATCCAATCCTTAGTTTGGCATAGAATATTTCATGACATATTCCAAATAAAATTTTAAATTGTCTTAAAATCAAAATTCAATTCCAAAATTAAAGTAATTATTTTTTTCTTACTATAATTAAGATTAATAATTTATTGATTCTTAATTTAATTTTAAAGTGGTCTTTTAAATTAGAATTATTCGTTTCAATTATATTGAAATCAACTAATTAGACTCCTTAAAATTAAAAAAAGTGTTTTTTTAAATAACTAAAAATATTTTTCTTAATTATATTTATTTATTTCAATTTGATTGAGATAAATAAATTTATAAATTTATTTCTTTAGAATATTATTATTCAATTTATTTAGAATTTTTATTTATTTATTAGAAAAATATTTTTCTTGGTTAAATTTTGAAATGTGTTTTCATTTATTAATTAAGAAAAATAAAGGACTTTCTCAATTAAATTTAAAAGTATTTTATTTGATTTTCAAAGTGGTTTTATTTTAATATTAGAAAATATTTTCTAATTAAGGAAAAACAATTTCTAATTAGATTAGAAATAGCTTTCTAATCAAGGAAACACAATTTATAATTAGATTAGAAATAGTTTTCTAATTGGATTAAAATGTTCTATCTGTTAAATTTTGAAAAAAGGAGTTTTTATAAATTATAATAAGTAAGAAACTTAATTTATTGAAAATTGTTTTCAACTAAATTTTGCTAAAGTAGTCAAGATAATTGGAAATAGTAATTTTCAAATTAAATTAAATTTTTATTTGGAAATAGGAATTTAATATATTTAAAAAATAAATTGATTTTAATTTAATTCAATTTTTCCAAGGAGTTGAAAATATTGTTTTAGATTATGAAGATCAATAACTAGAATAAAATGAAGCTTGATATTTTATGCATATAATTTGATTATGAGTACACAAGTTACATACTTTTTATTTATATCTTTGATATATATAATAAATGCATGTTAAATTGAATGTTTTATGTATGTGATATTATTATATGTAATTTTCTGTTTGATGAGACGAACAAAAATAAATTCCTTGCTAAAATATTAAGTACACATTGAGAATGTGATTGTTACCTTCCATTGTTATAAGAATAAACTAGAGTTCTATTTATTATCAGGCTTGTTAAGCAAACTCAAGTTTGCTTTAATTTGAATATGTTCAGTCTTATAACAGTAGGTTTCACTTAACTAAATTTGTGTAATTTATATGAACAAACTGATGATCACATGACTCTAGAGACAGGATTGGAAATAACATATAATATACGTTTTGGCAAAAGTTGTCACCTAATAGATCTGAGAGTTAATTGAGATGTGATTGATAAAGTTGTTATATACGTAATTTAAGTTTAGTTGGTTTATTGAGCAAATTTAAGATCAACTAAATTTGAATGGGATCCTAGTCTACTAAAGAGATTAGAGTATTATTTCTTAATAGTAGTGAGGGCTATTATTTTGAGTAATATAGTGGGAGTGACTAAATACATGATTAAAGTCCTAATCTTATTTGGTAGTTATGACATACAATCAATTACTTGCTTTTTCTTACATGTATATTTGGTTCTGAATGGAATTTACCTTGTTAGTATAGTTGATACTAAGTTAGTGAACCAAATTTCTTGATATAGGTTATGTTTGAGAAGAGTTCTCAAAGTTAGAATAGATAAATTTTATGTCCATTATGTAATTTTGCTATTAATCTTTATTGAGTATTTTTTGTTAAAGTTTTAGAGATATGTCCAAATCACGTGGATGAAAAAATGTGTTAAAATTTTGAGTTGAATAATGTCTCATAAACTTTGATGACAACATGTAAGATGTATGTCAACATCAAAATAGCAAGATGCAAGAGGTTGCATGAAGTAGAGCTGAAAGGTATAATACCCTAATAAAATTGTTTCACTTAATTTAGCTTACTAAAGGCATAATTGTGGACCACAATTAAAGGCATCTGCTATAAAATGATAATAGCTATCATTAGAAGAAATGATTGCATAACTTTTCTTGACTATACGAAATATGGACATTAACTTTAGTAATAAATATTAATTAAGGTCTATTTTACTTATAAGAATATCATTTCAAGATTGGAAAGGTTCTAACGTAGCAATGGTTGCTAATTAAGCCATAATACATTTTTCATTTAGTGGAAATGATTAATTAGATCAATAAGTTCTTTAATGAACTTGACATAGTTCTTTACATTGCTTAAGATATTAATGAAATATGAAACATTAGAGTCACTGAGTATGTAAAAGGAGCTAAGATCTCATCAAAGATGTAAGGATGTATTTAGGCAATTATTATTAAGTATGATGATAATTAAGAAGAAAGTTATATCAGTATAGAGAATCTTGTAGATTTCACTCATTAAGTCACTGATCCCATATGAGAAATATATTTGGAACATTACCTGTATATCTATGGGAAATCTTATTGTGATGATTGTATAAGTGATTCTTTGACTTAAGGTCTCCAAAGTTATCTTGTATAAGGATTGCTATGTTTTGATACTGCTTATGAATTATTTTAATCATAGGTAGGTTAGTCAATAGTCATTAGATGTAGCATGAACTATATGGAGGAAGTTTGGTGATCAAGATATGATTCATCACCCTAAAGTAATTAGGAAGACTTTTTTGTTGTTTTCAATTATTATTGATTTGGGAAATCCTTAGTCAATATAGAATGACATTTTGTAAATAGTTTACAAATGTCATTAATTGAATCAATAGCTAATGCTAGAGAACTAATATGACTGGACCTAAAATAGAGTAGATATTAATTCCATACTCTATGTCTAATCAAAACTTTATGATGAAATGACTGAATTATACAAAAAAATCATGCACGAAAAGGTTAGTCAAAACTACTTTGACATTCCTAAATATTTAAGTAGTGATGATGTGTTGGTAGGCATCAATCTTAATTTACGGATATAAATTATTTAATTAGAGAATCTTAAATATGATTTAGGTTTATAATTTGTATCTATTATCAACATAGTTGAGAACATAATGAGTTACATATAAAGAACAAATTGAAGAAAGTAAAGATATTTTAATCAAGTTAGACTTGATTATAAAGTTTAAGAAGCTTTATGATTAAATATGAGATATTTAATAAATAACAATCAATATGAGATACTGAATCTTATGCATCATTGATATTTAATTAGAATTATTTTTAATTCTAATTAAAATTTAATTTTAATTAAAATACTAAAATGTCCAGAACCTATTATAAGTAGGCTTAAGCTCTAATAGGGCTAACACTCCTTGCTTAACCGTCTCTATAAGAATAATAGAGTTCTCTCAACTTGTTCTATTGATACCGTTAAAGGTTAGACACTTACACGACTACAGCAGTTGAGATGGATCGATTTCAAAAATGGTTTAAGAAATATGACAAGAATATGATCAAGCTTCATAATAAGGTATGAATTAAGATTCATGCTTTATTATGATTTAAATTTTAATCATTTTGCAGAATTAAAGTGATCTTGATTTTTGAAAAATCAAAATACAAAAAGTTTTTTTATTCTGCTACAATTGAGATCGAATCCGTACCTAATTTCCCATCATCGACAAATAGCAATTTTATCTTTGGCGAAACTCTCTCCTAGACTCCTAGCTTCATAAGATTATTTTAAAATTATGATCACAAATTACGAGTGTAATTAACTTATCAAATATGAAAAATGATGTTAAAGTTGTGATGAAACAAAAAGCTGAAGTAAAATTGTATTTGCAGATTGCAGTATGATTGAGTAGTTGAAATTGTTGATAACTCCTCCAAAACCATAAACTTAACAAAAGATAGCCTGAGGTGACCTCATTTAGCATCTTGGGTTTTTTAGGGGCCCTAAGGAAGAGACATTGATCACATGAAGAAGATGTAAGTTTTTGCACTTTAATATTCAAACATAAAAGACATAAATCATACATAAATCAATTGTGCCTATTAAGATCTTAAATATAATAATAACCACATAGATGAAATAAATAAACCAATTACCTTGAGTGGAATTCGTGATGATGTAGATAGAGCTTTCAACTAATCACGAACTAGTTTCTCTCCCTTAACTCCCTATTTGTAGCAAATGGCTTGATGGATAGCCGAATACGTTCTTTCTCTATTTATTTTCTCTATACTTTTTAGGGTAGAGAGAGGACTAATTTATATGTCTATTAACATTAAATCTTGTATGTCCATCAAATACTAAATTAATGGTCAAGATTTAGCATACTATTAAATAAGGAAAAACCCTAAACCAAATTTAATATGGGCCTACAGAAAATATGGGCCAAAACATCAAGCCATATTTCTTATATTCTCCCACTTGGCCAGATGTTTCATCATTACATTTAATAGTATAACATAAGGCTAGAAAAAATTAAATCTTATAAACCATTAACATCATAAGCACCTCAAAACAATAAATCACATAATGTGTGTTATGACAGTCATACACAATATAGTCATATACTCCCTCCTATATACCATTACATTAAGAACTTATTATGTTTAGGTTCATAAGTTGTTTATAAAAAATATACAGTCAACATACTTTTTATGAAAATACATATGAATTTCTTATTCAAACAATCATGTATACATAAACATAATGAATAAGAAATATATAATTCATAAACATATTATTATTGAGCTCAAAAGTGTTGAAACATCATCATCAAACATTATTATTAATCATCAACACAACCAAGACCATCCTAAGCACATATTCTTTGAATGTCTTTGGTTGTAAACCCTTAGTTAGAGGATCTGCAACCATAAGATCTGTCCTAATATATTTTATATACACTATTTGTTTCTGAATTTCCTCTTTAACAACAAAATACTTTAA
The DNA here is from genome assembly GCA_025594535.1 of Erythroxylum domingense. Lineage (NCBI taxonomy): Eukaryota > Viridiplantae > Streptophyta > Magnoliopsida > Malpighiales > Erythroxylaceae > Erythroxylum > Erythroxylum domingense. The sequence continues at coordinate 10,369 of JANQBM010424762.1, forward strand.
TTCCATAAGTTTTGTGCCTCTCGAGTATTTGTCATTTTTAGAGAAGAAAATTGTTACAAAATTATCACAATAAATTTTCAATGACTTGCTTACAATGTCGACAACCCCAAGCCCTGAAATAAAGTTTTTTAGCCATAATGCATGTATTGTTGTCTCATAGTGAATGAAGCAATGATAGATTGTTTGACACTTTTCCATGAAATCACTCCTTCAACTAATAGGAACAAATAGACAAATGTTGACTTTCTACTATCAACACACACAACAAAAGCTGAATCTAAATATTTAATCACCTTTAAATAATCAGGCCTTTTATAAGTGAGCATATAATCCTTTGTTCCTTAAAGATATGTCAACACTTTTTCCACAATATTCCAATGATCAATAACAGGATTACTTTGACATCTACCCAGTATCCTTACTCCAAAATTGATATCGAGTCTAGTATAGGTTTGTAGGTACGCTAAACTACCCACAATAGAAGCATATGGAATTGTTTCCATTTCCTTACATTCCACATCATTCTTTGGACATTGTATAAGACTAAATTTATCTCCCTTCTAAATATGGACTACACTTGTTGAGCATTTTCTCATGTTAAATTTCTTAAGAATTTTCTCAATATAGGCTTTCTGAGACAATCCTAATAAACCTTTTGATCTTTTATGGAATGCTGAAGTTCCAATCATATAGGATATCTCTCCCATATATTTCATTTGAAAACTTTTAGAAAGAAATTCTTTCATCTTATACAACAAACCTAGGTCATAAACAACAAGAAAAATGTCATCAACAAACAGAACTAGAAATATAAATTTTCTTCCACCGATCTTCTAAAAAATACACCAATCAACAGTGATTTCATCAAAATCGAAACAAGTAATGGTATAATTGAACTTAACATACCATTTCCTGGAAGCTTGTTTAAGTCCATATATTGACTTCTTCAATCTACACACCATACTTTCTTTATCTTCAGTGGAAAAACCTTTAGGTTGATCCATATAAACTTCCTCCTTAAGATCCCCATTTATAAAGGTTATTTTCACATCCATCTGAGTAGCTTTAAATCAAATTGAGCCACTAATGCTAAAATTATTCTCAATGAATCTTTCTTTGAGGCAGGTAAAAAAGTGTCCTTATAATCAATGCCATCTTTCTGAGTGTAACCTTTGGCAACAAGTCTAGCTTTATATCTTTCAACATTACCATTCAAGTCACGTTTGGTCTTAAAGACCCATTTACAGTCAACTCGTTTAGAACCTTCTGGTAAGTCTACAAGATCCTAGACATTGTTTTGAGCTATTGTTTTTAACTATTATTTCATAGTATCAATCCATCTTTCAAACTTTTCATTACCTATGGCTCGTGAAAACAAAATAGGATCATTATCAATGCCACAATCAAAATATGAATCTTGCAAATAAACCACATGATCAACAGAAATAGCCGACCTTCTAACCTTTACAAGTTTATTAAAAGTTATACCAACTAGTTCATTTGTATGAGCTGGTGGTAAGTTAGGTTCTTTATGGATGCTTCTTTATTATCGAAATGTTCTTCTTGATTATTTTGATCTTCCAAAGTAGGAACAACATTTTTTCTGGATGTGGGTTTAAGAATATTGATGGGTAATAAAACATCAACCCTTATCTCATTAATATCAATAACTTGATTTTTAGCACTTCCACTAACCTCACCATTCTCTAAATTAACATTGGATGCTTTAACAATTCTAGAATTATCGTTTGAACAGTAAAACCTATACCCTTTGGATTTGTCTGGGTAACCAATAAAGTAACCACTAACTGTTCGATAATCCAATTTTCTTTCATATGGATAATAAATTCATTATTTTACTAGACAACCCCAAACATACAGGTGTTTTAAACTAGGCTTCGTCCCAATCTATAAAGGATTTTTAGGAACTACCTTATTAGGAAGCTTATTTAATAGATAAATAACAATTCTAAGTGCATATATCCACAAACTTTTAGGTAATGAGGAATTACTCATCATACTCCTAACCATATCCATTAATATTTTATTTTGCCTTCCTTCCATATCATTTTGTTGCATGTGCTTGGCATAATATATTGTGCACATATGCCATGACTTTTGAGGAACTTAGTAAATGGACCAGGACACTATCTTGATTCATTATACTTTCCATAATACTCACCTCCTCTATTAGATGTTATAAGTTTCACTTTTCTATCTAATTGCCTCTCAACCTCCTTTATAAACACCTTAAGGTATTTACAACTTGAGATTTTTCATGCAATAAATAGATATATCCATACTATGAAAAATCATCTATAAAGATGATGAAATATTTTTCTCTATTAAAGGAAAAAGGTCCATAAATGTCAGTGTGTATTATTTCAAGAAGTTGATTGCTTCTTGAGGCTCCTTTCTTGCTATGTTTGGTTTGCTTGCCCTTAATGCATTCTACACATAAGCCAAAATTAGTAAAATCTAGATTCGGTAGAATTGTATTCTTTACTAATCTTTCTAACCTTTCTTTGGATATATGAACTAAATGTTTATTCCAAAAGCAAGTAGATTATTCATTCACCAAACTATGTTTCATTCCAACATTATGGTTAATAATAAATAGGGATTCAGAAAAAAAACGTCATCAAGTTTCAATATATATAACCCATCCATAAGCATTCTATAATCAATAAAGGAACCATGTCCACCCTTAAAGGTATATCCACTAGCATCAAATCTAGAAACAGAAATTAAATTTCTAGAAATTGAAGTTACATAGAAAGAGTTCATTAGATTCAAGTGAAACCTAGTATCTAATGTCAACCTGTAAGTCCCTACACCTTTAATTGGGCCTTTATTCAGTTCCTCGTGAACAGAAAGTTACTTTTTGCCTTATGGTTTGGATTGTATGGAATCCCTGCATAATATTGGAAACATGAGCAGTGGCACCATAATCAAACCACTAAGTATTAGAAGGAACTTCAGATAAGTTTGATTCAAAGCATACAGAAACATAATGTATAACTTTCTTTTTGAACTAAGCCTCACATTTTATGTAGTCTTTCTAATAATGTCCTTCTTTGTTACAGAAGTGGCATTTATTTAACTTTTGTCCCTTCCTTTCACCATCAACAACCTGTGAAATTTTAGCAGGTTCTTTCTTCTTAAAGTTCTTGGCCTTTGATTTAAGTTTCTTTCCAGCTGCTTGACCCACTAGGTTAATAGAATGAACTCTTTGTTTCTTTAATCTCGCTTCCTCCTAAATAAGCTTACTAGACAATTAATCAATATTCCACTTATCATTTTGTGTGTTATAATTAATGTGGAATGGTCTATATTCAGTAGGAAGTGAGTCCATAATAAAATGCAGTAACAAGGAATCTTCCGCAATCATACCCAGTGTCTTAAGTCTTACTGTGATACTAGTTATATCAAGGACATGTTGCTGTATGCTCTTTGACCCATCAAAATTCAAGGTTGTGAGTTTAGCCATAAGTGTCCCTACAAATGCCTTATCAGTAGAGCAGAACATACCAAAATTTGATCCACTAGTGTTTTTATTGTTTTTCGATCATTTATAATTTTTGGTCTATAGCGTATACATTTTTAACTATTTTTTCATAACACCGAATTAAAGTTTCTAAGATATGATAAATTTCATTTATTTCTTTAGTTTCGGTAACCATTTTATATTGTTGATTTTGAATTAATAATTGTATTATTTCTTTTGATTGATTTTCAATATTAAGTTGTTTATCAAATAATTCAGATAATTGTTTAATAATGCTCATTATGTGTTATGCAAATGAGTTTTTAATTCATGAAGTTGTTTTACGTTGAATAATTCAGTAGCTAGTTGATTAGAATTATTATTGGCATGTTTTTTGTTCTTGTTAATAGATATACCTAATAGGTTTTTCTAGTCTAGTAGAATAAGATATTTAAAAAGTAGGTTCTAATTTAGATAAATTTTTACTTTCGCTTAAAGATAAACTAGGTAATTCTTGTAATTTTATCCGATAATTAATATTAGGGATTTCTCTTAAACTAGTTTTTAAATTTATTCCCACTTTAGCTACATCACATAATAATTGATCTATATATATTAGATTTGTATTTTTAAATTCAATACTATGATCAGAATTTGTCAAGACATAACTAATTTGATACGTAATTGAAAAAGGATATTGACCTGTTATTATTAAATTTTCTCGTTAAAATTTATATGCTATAGTAATTGTTTCATCTAAATTTTATGATTGTAAAGGAATTCCTAGTTTAATTCGAGTATTAAATTTTATTTTTCCATAAGCTAGGTTTCCATTCATTATTCCAATTACTTAATCTTTTAAATCTGTCATAAGTTCATCAATTATAGCCATTCTTATAGGAGAGCGTATTCCTTTTTTAAATGTCGATTTTAATAGAATTTGTATTGTAGGAAGATGTATATATCCAATTTTATGTCTTTTTTCTTCAAGTATATTTTGTAATTGTTTATAAATTTGTTCTTGATCTATTAAACTTATACGAATATGTCCACTACATTGGTCAATTCTAATAGGATTTTCATGAATGATTTTTCCATAATAAATGATATTTTTTCTATTAATTAGATTTCTAAATGGATGATGAGTAATATCATGTCCATCTTTAAGGTTTTATTGTGTTTTTGCTATTTTTTTTTGTTTTTCTTATGATAAAAGAGTATTAATATGAAAAATATCATTAGATTCTATTAGATCTAAAGTATCTATATCTAAAATATTATTATTATTTGTATTGTTGGTGGATTCAAAGTTTGGAATTAATTCGGCCATATGAGACTTGTAGATGTGTTGCAAGTTGATTTCGGGTATAAACAGCTTGTTGTTTATAGAATTTGTACTTTTGAGTTGCTAGATCTATTCTTTCTTTGATAGGAGCTAAACCGTTACTATAAATAGAAAATTAAATATAATTATAGCGAGTTTCATAGTATTATTTTTCAACTTTATATTGGTTAACTAATATTTCTAGATGAAGAATGTTTTCTAATAGTTGATTACAATATATACAATTAGTTAAGAGAGAAGACATACTTATTATATGTAATGGATTTTATAATGTTCTTGCAATTGTTGATATAGTTGTTTTATTTATAACTTTTCTTGATTATATATTTCGACATGTCTTGCTAAAATATTTAGAAATTTAGATAGAGTAGTATCAGAAACATTTATTTGTTTAAATCGAATATAAGTATCTATAATTGTTTAAACAAGTTATCTACTAAGGGATAATTTTTTCTCAGTATGAAAGATTAGTAAATGAATATTATGATAGGTAGTGCAAACAGGCATAATGAAAGAAAATATTATATGAATTAAAATAGACATAAACTTAAATATGATAGATTAATGCTACGTAAAAGGATGAAAAAATTTGAAACACAATTATTATTCATACCTTTTGTGTTGTCCCCCTGCGTTTTTTCTTCTTCAAAGCTAATTCTCTTAGGCTATACAGAAAAGTTGTAGAGAAGAGACAAAAGATAAGCAATAAGAGTGTTTTATTTTCTCATGTCCTGAAGGCCTGATGCTTCTTACATTATATAGAACCTAAAAAGGTTCAAACCAGATAAAGTAAAAACTAAAAAGTAGATTCCTACTGAAAAGGAGTCAACTTTGAAAAAAGAAAAAGAAAAAGAAAAAAAGATGTCGGCCACATGGGCGACAATGAGTATATAACTTTAATGATTATATTATTAATAATTACAACTAACAATACTTTTCAATCTTCAATAATTACATCGTCTGACGAGCTGTCATCTTTGGAGTTTAATGTTGAAGGACAATGAGGACACTTATGAGCTAGATAGTGTTGTAATTGCTTACAGATGGATTGTTTCCAATTGTTAGATAAAACATCAAAGACTCTAGAAGTATTTGAAAATTGAGCTTCAACTTGTTTGATTAGCTGCAGAGATTCAGCAACTATTGGGGTCTTATAAGCGGTTATCATAAAAAGATTGGGTCATGATAGTTGAGCTTAATTAATGACTCAGAAGTAATTTTCAAACACTGTTGCGTCCATGATAACTGAGTTTAATTAATGACTCAGAAGTAATTTTCAAACACTGTGATAAGCTCCTTTGATGTAGTGGAGATTGAACTGGTTGAGTGAATCCCAAGTGACTTCATACTTTGAAGGATCGTCTATTGTTGGGTACATTCCATTATTAATTCCAATCTAAACATAGGTCAATTTGGATAGTTGTATATATGAATCCTTGAAGTTGTTTGCTTTGGTAAAGATATGATAGGTACTAAAAATTTTTGTAAAAATTTCCCTTTCTTTGGCAAATCTGTCCTAGTAATTTTTTACTGCAAGAGTAAATCTACCTGGGAATTCGGCCAGGCTATATAAATTGGTTAAATAAATTGTGTATACTAAACCACTCTGAAAAAAGAGATAAGTGGTGAGTAGATTAGGTTATGGAAAAATAATGGCTTTTGGTCCATATCTTCCTCAGTTTTAGGGATAATATTGAAAACAAATGTGTTCTTCAATCCATCTATTAAGGGCTTGAAAATAATCATAAAAAATATCTGGAGTGATTTGCTTCATTTCTTCCTTAAGAGCTTTGTGGGTATAGTATTGATTCTTTCCATATTTATGGGTTTACCTAATGTTTTCATTACGGACTTAGAAGAATTTTTTTTCCAAAGCCTATTTGTATTGAGGTTTAAGTACATGATTTTTGAATTCTGCCAGGGCCTTTTTTGCTTCGGATCAAGTGGAATAACTTTTATGGATAATTGAGGTTTTTCCAATGGTATGGACTGAAGCTTTATGTCATTCGTCATAAATGCCAGTCATGGGTCCATTAAATATGACATAGGTTTTATTTTCGTTGAAGTCTTCTTATTTTTTGGATAAGATGGGTTCTGGTGTAGTGATTGAAGGACTAGGATGTACAGTAGGTGTACATGTTTGAGTTATTTGTTGTGGGGTAATAGGTTGGATATTTGAAATGGTTTGTTTTTTAAAGAACTGTATGGTAGTTCTTAGTTGATTGATTTCTTTTGTTACTATTCCTACTTACTGTTGGAAATCTAATAGTTCTACTTATTTCTTTGTGAGTGAGTCCTTCAGGCTTAATATGGCTGCTTCCATTCTGGAGTCAATGTATTTGCAAGACTGTTAGCAGTAGATTTGATATATTGTATTTGGAAATTATGTTAGGCTAACTCTAGTTTCCATCTAATTAATATTCCTTGATTATAATTGGTTTTAATATTGTATTTAGTGAATCCACATAAATATTTTGAATCTGTTTGAATCAGAAATTCGGCAGGTAATAAATCCACTTTCCACTTACATAAAGTTTTAAGACATGTTAATGTCTTTTTTTCATGAATTGGATATTTCCTTTCAGTGGGATTAAAAGTCACTACAAGAAATGGAACCCTTCTGCGACGTTTTTAAAACGTCATAGAAGGAAATATAACGTCGCAGAAAACCTTCTCCGACATTTATTAAAACGGCACAAAAAACGTCACAGATGGCCAGTAGGTAATAGGTATCCACGACGTCTAGTGGAAAACGTCGTGAAAGCCAACGATATTCGGCGATGTTTCCTAAAACGTCAGGAAAGGTAGGGATATTTGTCGATGTTTTGTGAGATTGTCACGGATTGATTGATTTTTAACGACGTTTTAAGGACGTCGCAGAAAAGGTATATTCCGCAACGTTTGGTTCATCAGACGCCGTGGATTGTAAGACATTTATTAAAATTAATTTAACCGAATTTTATTTATTTATAATAATTTTTAAAAATTTATTTAATAATGATTCAATATAAAATATATTTTGTTTCTTTGTTTTCATTTATCCGAATATAGGAATAATTTAATAATTAGTCAATTTTAATGATTAATTTAAAATTTTTCAATTTTGCAAAAAAATTAATTTAATCATTTTGAATTATAATTAGTAATTTTAATTTTAATTTGTTTCAAATTTCCAAAAATAATTTAATTTAATTATTTGCTAATTTAATAATTAA
>JANQBM010424869.1:0-40360 GCA_025594535.1 Erythroxylum domingense
ATACCATTATCATAGGATATGTACTTGAATGTTCCTGAAAGTTTGGGTATGTACCCTATGGTAGTGGGATGTTGCATTTTTGGTATCAGAGCATGGTTTGACATCTTTAGGGACGAATATGAGTTGAGATATGATAATTAGTGAGATATTCCAATAGTAATCACAACTTTTATTTGTTATAGGTCACCTTCCATAGGAGATCACATTGGAGGGTTAGCTGACATGGAGTCTGTAGGAGTCAATTTAGAGTCTCCTGTACTTGAGTTTGCTCAGATGCCTCCAAGAATTCCCGTGAGGCGAGAAAGAAGATATGATAAGCTGAGAAAGCAGGGAGCTGTAGACTTCTACGGAAGTACAGACCCAGTTGAAGCAGAAGGGTGGCTTGAGCGAACTGAAAGAGTGTTCAACCAGATGGACTGTGAAGCAGATGAAAAATTCAAATATGCTATCTCACTCCTACAAGGTCCCGCATATTAGTGGTGGAAAACTATTTTGGGCAGTACCACCAAACGTTCTAATTTGACCTGGGAGGATTTCCTGAGAGTGTTCCGAGAGAATTACATGTCGAAGAATTACATGGATCAGAAACTGAAAGAATTTTTAGACTTGAAGCAAGGCAGACTCACAGTGGCAGAGTATGAGATAAAATTCAACGAGCTAATGGGATATGCAACTGTATTGATCCCAACTGAAGAAGAAAAATGTAGACGATTTGAGGATGGTTTGAACATGGAGATCAGAATGAGACTAAACAATTCTAACTTGAACAGTTTTACAGAACTCCGAGCAGCCTCGATTAGAATTGAACAATTGTTGAAAGATAGTCAGGCAGAAAATAAACAGGAGGTTAGAGGTAAGAGACAGGACGAGTCTTAGGCTGATTTTGGCAGAAGTTTCAGAAAGCGTCATAACATATCATCTCGATTTCAGTCTAGATCAAGACAATTTGGATCTCGAGGAAGAGGTAGATTTGTTTAGTCTAGGGGAGGCAGAGGACAGAGGCCTACTAGTCAATCGCACCAATTGCCTGAATGTGAGCGCTGTGGCAAAAAGCATGACGGTGAGTGTTGGCAGATATCGGGAGCATGTTTTTGATGTGGCTCACATGAGCATTAGATCAAAGATTGTCCTGAGATGTTGGAAACACAGTCTGGAGCTAGAGGAGGAACTATGACTGAGACTACAGTTCAGTAGAGTAGAGCTGGCAGACCTGCACAAAGAGGCAGAGGTAGAGGTAGGACTCAGTCAGCAGGGCACAGTGTCAAGACTGAGGTGCTAAGCAACCAGCTGCAATCTCAGTCCAGGGTCTACGCCATTACTAGACAAGAGGCATAGGACTCTCCAGATGTGGTAGCAGGTGTGTTGAATGTTTTTAATTTTGAGGCATATGCATTGGTAGATCCAGGATCTACTCATTCATTCATCACCCCGTATCTGGCATCTAGATTGCATTGTGAACGATAGATACTGAAATGTAGGTTGGTAGTGAGCACTCCAGTGGGTAGTACAACAATGATCGGTGAGGTATGTAAAAAGTGTATAGTTCGAATTGATCAGGCAGAACTAGAAGCTGATTTGATTATATTGCAATTGAGAGAGATAGATCTCATCTTAGGCGTTGACTGGCTCACTGCTCATAGGGCAGTGATGAATTGTTATACTAAGGAAGTAGTGCTTGGATCTCCTAATCAGCTAAGAGTTTCGAAGAGTTAGTCAAGTAGTGCCAACCCGACTAATTTCATTTCTAAATGCTTTGAGATTGATCCGAGGTGGATGTGAGGCTTATCTAGCCCACGTGGTGGATAGACGTGGGGAATTTCTGGATGTGTTTCCAGTTGAATTACCAGGATTACCCCCAGATAGGGAGACGGAATTCACGATTGATATTGTCCCAGGTACCGCTCCTATATCAATTCCTCCATATAGGATGGCGCCTGTTGAACTGAAGGAACTAAAAACCCAATTGCAGGAATTGTTAGATAAGGGTTTCATCAGGCTTAGTGTGTCACCTTGGGGAGCTCCGATATTGTTTGTAAAGAAGAAGGATGGCACCTTGAGATTGTGTATTGATTACCGACAGTTGAATCGGATAACGGTTAAAAATAAATATCCATTGCCAAGGATTGACGATATGTTTGATCAGTTACAGGGAGCTCAGGTGTTCACAAAGTTAGACTTGAGATCGGGATATTATCAGGTGAAGATAGCTGAGACGAATGTTCCCAAGAGTGCATTTAGGACCAGATATGGGCACTTCGAGTTTTTGGTAATGCCATTTGGATTGACTAATGCTCCGACAGGTAGGGTGACAAAGTATAAGGCCCTAAATTATACCCTAATTGAAACATTACATATTTATGAAAGTATATGTATTAGATATTGTGATATGATTGTGAATTGTATATGTTTTGAGCCAGAGAAGTCCGACAACTCATAAATGAGCAAATACCTCTAGTTAAAGTACTCTGGCAATACCATGGACTCGAGGAAGCAACTTGGGAGCCAGAATCGACCATGAAAACTCAATACCCTCAGATGTTCTCATCAGGTATGAATTTCAAGGTCAAAATTCTTTTAAGGGGAAGAGAATTTTAAGGACCTAAATTATATCCTAGTTGAAATGTTACATATTTATAAAAGTATATATATTAGATATTGTGATATAATCGTGAATTGTATATATTTTGAAATTTGGCCTAATCTTAAATTTTGGTTAATGGATCATACCTAGTGAGTTGTAATTAATTAATACCATTAAAGAATTGAGGTATTAAAATGGACATTTGGATTAGGAAAATGTCTAGTAATAAGATAAGTTGGTACATGGAAATTAGTACGACTAAGCCTATACTTTGAATGACATTTGACAACATTGGTTGAGTGACAAGTGGCCTAATTGAATTGTGACATTTGGCAGCCACACATGAAGAAATGTAGATGGCTTCATTGAAGGAAAAGTAGCTTACTTTCATGTGTGACATGTGGCTTGATTAAATCAAGAACACCTAACATCTAAAGAGTTAGGTAGGTGGTGAATCATCCTCATTTTTGATTTTTCAGCCTTCTCTCTTCACTTTGCTCCTCTCCAATGAAACTCTCTCTTAAACTAACTAGTTTTGGATTTATCCTTCAATTTGGATTATCAACACTTAAAGTCCTTGCTAGATAATGCATCAAGGAAGTAGATTACATTATCTTCTATACTGTTTTTTTGGTGCTAAGATTTACGCCTTGATCTTGGATTTGTGTTGGTTGTTTGGGAGGGCTATTAGTTGGTTCTTTGTAGTTGAAATTTGAAGTTGAATAGGTGAGGGAATTCTAAACTTGATAGCATGTATTAGTACATTTCTTATGATAATTGAATTGGCATGAAATATGTGTTATGATGTTAATAATTGGGTGCTGGAAAAATAATTATGGTTTGGAAAATTTTGTTTAGGTTTTGATGTATGTAAGATAATGAGTTGTGACTTATCTGATGAATGATTTTTGAACTGGGTTTGGACAAAAATTTTATAAAGGATTGAAGTATGGATAAGGTAGAATTGAAGTGAAATTGATGGTCATTGGTGAAGGTGTATTATATGGTGTATGAAGGAGTAAAATTTTGGAAGCTAAATGAAGGTTGTGGGTGAGTGAATCTTTAGTTCACTCATCCCACGATCATGGGGTTTATATAGATCATTCCCACAGTTGTGGGAAGTACTTAGGAAGGAGAAAATGTTAGTTTTAGACAATTGTCGGACTATATAAGGTTAATGTATTTAGAAATGGTTTAATTTGAACTTAATTGAGATTGAAAATGAACCTAGATAATGTTAGATTAATTGAGTAAAAGTTAATTTAGTTATAGATTGTTAATTGAGGTAATTACTTAAAAAATGTTCGGTTAGTGAATAATATGTCTAATGTTGAAATGTATGGTGTGTTCAAGGATGAATATGTCCTTATGAATGCAAAAGTGTTTTAAAAGGTTTATGCGATGTAAATTGAATATGATTGTTTATGAATTGGACATTTGTGTAATTATATGTCATGTGTAAATTCATAACGCATTTAATGGTACATTATTGCAAATGCTTATGCTTATAAGGTATGTTATGTTTGATTGAATGTGCAAAATTTTGGTTCTATCACGATTGTGGCCAATTCCACGAGCTTCTGTCATGATTGTGGGAAGGACCACCACAATCTTACACAGGTACAAAGGAAGAAATGTTGTCTTTTGACTGATGTTTGAACCAATTAATGTTAAGGTACTTTCTTATGAGGTATTTACGCTTGAATTAAGCCTTGAATGAACCTAGTTGATAATGAATGAGGTGCTTAAAATAAGTAAGAACTATTAAGTATAAGTGAAGGATGGAATGATGATGTTAAATGATCATGAGATGTGAATTAAGGAACTATACCCAGAATAGTCAAATTGAGCATGCATAATACATAAAACATATACATATGTGTATGATTGAGTATTAATGTGATTGTGTAAATTAGTAATTGTGTAAATGTGTATATGTTGTATGATATAAAAGCGTAAATAGAGCGACCGCATCTAGACATTGTCAGGACATCGAGGCAATAGCTATCTAGAGCATACTGTGAGTAACCTAGATGTTTTCACTAAGTTTGTCTATCTTTACTTAAATGTCAATTATTGAACTATTATTTATGTGAATGTGTTAATTCTGGACATTAATGGTCTGAGGCCTTTGATGTATGAAAATTTCATTGGAAGTACTCATTGTATGTGAATCTGACAGAAATAAGTCTACTCAACATAATTTTTGAATGACAAACTTAGGTCCGATGAAAATTTTAAAGTGAAAGTGTAAATGAATAATTGTGACTGATTGAATATATGAGGTTTGATGCATTTCATTTATGATATACATGATCAGATAAAGGCAGTTGTGACCGGAGTAGCCAATGAAAAAGAGCATAAAGCTCAAAATCTGGTAAGAGCCTCAAGCTCACTATGTAAAATGAGCCTGGTATTCCCAACAGATATGGGATAGTTAATAATGAGCCCGGTATCTGCAATAGATACGGGACAATTAAAAAGGCACTTGGTCACAACAATAAAAAATTGAATATGAGTTATATGTACATTGCATATATATTTGATATCTATGTTTTAAATGTTCGAAAAGAATTTGTTTGAATCATTCTGAATGAGAAATGTGAATTAAGTGAACAAAGTTGTATTTGATGCAATACGATGATTAGTGAAGTGATGTGCCTTATATGATGAAGTGAATTGTCTGTGAACTGGTTATATTATGTGATATGAGTGAGCTCATTGACGATGGCTTGTTCACTAAGCTCGTAAGACTCATTAAAATTATAACGTAGCTTTTCATGTACAAGAGAGGATACATAACTTCTAAGACTAGTTAGAAGAAGTAGAGTAATACTTTTGGACTCGAGAAATAGCTCAAAGGTCAGTCAGCTGAGACTGAAGAGTTCGATAGAGTTTTTTTAAAATTCCTCTGTCATATAGAATGTGTAAAAGAGCAGTAGATTCATATAGTTTTGATGTTGCATATATATGGATTGTGTAGTGTAATACTACAATGTACATTATGTTTTATGAAATGCAATGAAGAATTGAGTTTTAGATATCGTGTTATTTGCATTTTATATTATGATGCCATGATATAAGTGAATGCGACTGCTCTAGCACACTGCTTCCACCGGGTATGTGTTCGAACATCTGATGGACTTAGAGGCACGTGTCGGATGGGAGTAAGGTGCTACATTTTTGGTAGCAGAGCATGGTTTGACATCTATAGGGATATATATAGACAATTAGGTATGATATATCGTGAGAAATACGGATAGTAATCAAAGTTATTGTCTATTATAGGTCATCCGTCATAGGTGGTCAAGTGGGACAATCAACTGACCTAGAATCTGTAGGAGCCAGTATGGAGTCTTTTGTACCTCGACCTAAGTGAATGCCTCTGAGAAATCTTAAGAAAAAGGAAAGGAGGTATGATAAACTGCGAAAGCAGGGGGTTGTGAACTTCTACAAAAGTACAGAACCTACAGAGGTTGAAGGATGGCTAGAGAGAACGGAGAGAGTCTTCAATTAGATAGATTGCGAGCCATATGAGAAGTTCGACTATACAACTTTACTTCTACAAGGTCCAGCATACCAATGGTGGAAGACTGTTCTAGGCAGTACTACCAGGCCTTGTAGATTGAAGTGGGAAGACTTTTTAAAGGTCTTCAAGGAGAATTACATGCCCAATATTTACCTGCGCAGAAAGATAAAAGAGTTTTTAGATTTGAAGCAAAGGAGACTTACAGTAGCTAAATATGAGATAAAAGTTTAATGAGTTGATGGAGTATGCTACTGCCTTGATTCCTACAGAGGAAGACAATTGTAGGAGGTTCAAAGATGGGTTAAATATGGAAATTCTGACAAGGTTAGCCATTTCTAATTTGGATAGTTTTACAAAACTACGAGCTACCTGAATCTGAATTGAGTAGTTGTTAAAAGATGGTTAGGCAGAATACAGAAAAGATTCTAGAATAAAGAGACCTAGTGAATCCCAAGTCGATTCTGGCAGGAAATTTGGTAAATTCCAAAATAGATAGTTTCAATCATAGTCTAGATTGAGATAAACGGGTTATAGACATAGAGGTAGTTTTATATAGTCTAGCAGTGGTAGAGGTCTAGTGTCTGGGTAGTCTCAATAGCTGCCTAACTGCAAACATTGTAGGAAGAAACATAGTGGAGAGTGCTGAAAGTTAACAAGAGCTTGTCTTCGATATGACTTCTATGAACATCAGATTAGAGACTGTCCTGTAATTTTCAAGGTATAGTCGAGACTGAGAGGAGAAGCACTGACAGAGATAACTATCCAACAAATCCAAGCTAGTGGATCTAGACAGAGAGGCCGTGGTAGAGGCAAAGTGAGTTCGAGGAGTCCTATTGTTAGGAATGAGGTGCGGAGCATCCAACTGCAGTCTCAGGCTATAGTCTATGCGATGACCAGACAGGAGGCTCATAACTCCCCAGATGTCATTACAGGTATGTTACATATCCTTAATTTTTAAAGCTTTTGCATTGCTAGATCCTGGATCTATGCATTCATTTATTTCACTGTATCTAGCATCTAAACTAAATTGTGATAGAGAATTATTAAACTGTGGTTTATAGGTGAGTACATCGATAGGTAATACTACAGTAATTGGTGAAGTTTATAAAGGATGTTTGATTAGAATTGATCAGACAGAGTTAAAAGAAGATCTGATTGTGTTACAGTTAAGGGAGATAGATATTATTCTAGGTATGGATTGACTCACTTCTCATTGGGCTATATTACTACACTAAGGAGGTAATACTAGAATCTCCTAATAAGCTGAGAGCAGTATTCCGAGGTGTAGTCAAGCAGTGCCAGCTAGACTAATCTCATTCATGAGTGTATTAAGACTGATGCAAGGAGGATGTGAAGCTTATCTGGCTCACGTAGTGGATACTTGAACTAAGCAAACTATGTAGGATATTCCTGTTGTTAGAGAATTCCTAGGTGTGTTTCCCGCTAAGTTATCTAGTTTACCCCCAGATAGGGAAATGGAGTTTAAGATTGACTTAGCTCTAGGTGCTGCACCTATATCTATTCCTCCATATAGGATGTCACCTGTGGAACTAAAGGAACTGAAAGTTCAATTATAGGAGTTATTGGATAAGGGTTTCATCAGACCTAGTGTATCACTATAGGGAGCCCTAATGTTGTTTGTGAAGAAGAAAGATGGGACTCTAAGACTATGTATCAACTAAGTGAAGAACAAGTACCAGTTTACTAGAATTGATGATTTGCTTAATTAATTGCAGGATGCTCGGGTGTTTGCCAAGTTAGACTTGAGATTTGGGTATTATCAGTTAAAGATAGCAGAGACTGATGTACCGAAAAGTGCATTCAGGAGCAAATATGGGCACTTCGACTTTTTAGTGATTATGTTTTGATTGACTAATGTTCCAGCTACTTTCATGGCTTTGATGAATAAGGTATTCCAACCTTATTTATATCAATTCATGATTGTGTTTATTGATAACATTTTGGTATATTCGAAGAGTAGAGAGCAGTATGCTGAATATCTGAGGTTAGTCCTACAAATTATAAGATAGAAACAGTTGTATACCAAATTCAATAAATGTGAATTTTGAGTAGATCAAGTAGTGCTCTTAGGTCACATAGTGTCTGGACAAGGCACACAAGTTGATACAAAGAAAATAAAGGTAGTAATGAAGTGGGAATCTTCGAGGAATGTGTAAAAGATCCGGAGTTTCCTTTGCTGGGCCCCATTTTTGGAGCCCAACTATCCAAATGTCATAAAATGTGAGCATGTGTATTACCTTGTAGGGTTATTTCCATAAACTCTCATTAGCCATCGACGATTCATCTTCATTCTTATTACATCCCTAAAGTTTCCTATTATATAGATTAAGATATGCTTAAAAGCCAAAGTATGCTCATAACTAAGTCATGCTCCTCCAATTGATTCCCGCACTTTCTTTCCATTAACCTTTTTCAATTCAACACCAAAGGATACCAATTTTGTTTTTTTAGGGATAAAAAAAAGTGTTAGGAATCTATTGGTTCAATAATCACTTCATTTGGAGGTCGGACGATGAAGTTATTGCCAAAAGAGTTAACCACGATTATGTCCTCAATCATATTATACCTATCTTGGGACAATTGGCATAACTTTCACTAGAGATATCAGATTATGGTTGTTTTAGGATGGTTTCTAAAAGGACTTCGAGATCTACAACTTTTGTGAAGATCTTACAGTGTTTCCCAAAAAACAACTATAATCCCTTACTTAGTTATCCTCTTTTATTGTAGTTTCTAGAAAACCAGTCATAGATGGTTCTTATTTAGTAGAGAATCAAAGATGGCATGTTTCTTCTTGGGGTAATTTAAGCCCTTGACATTATAAACAATTTACAAATAAGGGGCTAAGAGTTTTTTCCTATCAGTTATCTATCACATTTTTTCCTTATTACATATTGAATTCTTTTCCTTGCTCTGGTATCTGTAAATCTTATAGAGCTTCTATGTTTTATTCTATAACAGCCTTAGAGAGCTCTATGTTTTGTTCCATACTACCCTCAACTATACAGACCCATAGTCTAGTTCTAATGACTTTATAATTTTTATAAGAGGTAGCCAAAGGATTCACTCTAGGGAGATTAATATAGATAGTCACTTCAGGAAATACAGATGCTTCCATATTAGAAATTAAAGATATATCCTTCTTTAAGTTCCTTATTATAGAATAAGGGTATCTAAGTTTTTTGAGGGGATATAGGTGATATCTCTATTTAAGGAATTAGTAATAATCTTAGCATCACACTTTAGAGAATAGATTTTTCTTAACATGAAATTGCCTTTTAAGGGTAAGTTTTCTCACTTTTGGTTTTTAAATCTTAACCTTATTATTTTGATTTGGCTTTCCTATTAGTATTAAGGCACTTATTTAAGTAGAATTAAGAAGATGGAGTTTGAGAGAAAAGGACTTATCAATAAAATTAAATGCAGAAAAGCTTAAGTTTAAGCCAAGGTTTCTATAAGAGAAGATGGAAAGAATAATCAAAGAATGGATTTTATTAACAATAGTATTTAATTTGTAGCAATGAAAATATAAAGGTTAAACACCTGAATAAGTAAGTCTAATGTTATGAAGAACTAATATGTCAAATGGATTTGAAGCTGGGGTAAAATTAGCACTAAACTAGACCAAGACTTTAAAGAAATGCAAAGTAACTAGGCTCAGACCTTACAAGATAACATACCTAATTTATAGAGAAATAATATAGACTTGGAATGAACTACATTTACATTTGTACTATTAATAAAATCTTTGACAATTATAAGTTTGATAAAATATCAAGCTTGAAATTTTATTTAACTAATAAAGAAAAGAGTACTATAAGCTTATAAACTTATAATAGACCTACTTAATTGAGCAAATCATGTTATAATCTATCATAGCTTACTCATATGCAATATTTCCTATCAATAATAAGTGTATGAGAAAACATGAGTACTATAAGATTGCAAGCAATTAATAAGCTTACTAAATTGAGTAATCTACATTATAAGCCTGTATGACCTATTCAAACTCAAGGTTATATAGTAGTAAAAAGTGCATGATAAAGATGAGCAATTAAGTTTACTCATTAAAATAAAAAAGAAACCAACACATACTTAAATGAAATTCCTTCTTGAATTTACTTGTTACTAATTTTCTTTAAAATTTGGATCGGGTACGTTTAAGCAAAACTTCATGCTAAACATCAAATTGAAGGCGTTTTCTTTCTATTAAAATACTTCATTCTCTTGAAGGCCTTTTGAAGATTATCCCTCGCTTTGTCAAAAAACTCTTACTTATCCCTTGTAAATCAATAGGCATTATGAAATTTGGAACATATCTTTTCTTATTCAATCTCAAAGGAGTGAGGAGATGCTACCTTGACATAATCTTGAAGGGACTTTTCTTCATCACCAACGGTTTGTGAAAGATATAATAAAACTACATAATATCAATTAAAACTAGTCTATATTTTAACTTATATAATGGTCTAAATATTCCCTTATTACGCCATTGTTCCTCTCTATTTCACCATCTATTATAGGGATTGATTAAAAAAAATCAATTTGTTTTATTATATTAAATAGAGATGTTTTTAGTAATTACTTCAATACTAATTACTATATGTTGGTCCTTAGATGTCACATGGAAAACGATTAATTTACTGTATTTATATACCCATATTTAGTGTGCTTTGCTTGTTATTTAATATTTTATAGTATTTTTCTACTTACTTTGCTTGAAGTGTGTTTATAAGTGATAATTTCCTTCATATACTTAAAGGAGAAGAATTCGAGTGAAAACAAGGAATAAAATGAAGATTTGAATAACTTTAGAGATATACGATCATCTATAGTGACCATATAATTCACTGTAAATGTGTGGAGCTTCGAATACATTGTTTCTGCTTATGTGAAGATACATGCTTGTGTATGTGGACATAAGCGATCATGTATATTGCTCGTGCAAGCTCCAGAAACTATGTAAGGTCATAAATTGAGGTGTTTTTAAGATAGATGATCACCTACATGACTGTGTAAGTGACTATATATATCCCAACAAACCTAGTTTTTACTATAAAAGGATATTATTGAAGTCTATATAAAGAAGAAAAGTGTTTTAAAGTTGTATGGACACTAGAGAAGAAGCGATCTTGAATAGAGGAAGAGGAAAACTTGAAGATTAAATTATAAGATCTGATAAAGAGCAACTGTTAATCCAAATTGCAAGAAGGTTTCATTAGAGACAAAAATGGGGAAATAAAATATAAACTCTTTTATTTCTATTTTTTCTTATGCATATTTGATATTGAATTTGTTTTCTATTTTTAGAAACTAATTTAGTCAGTGCCTAGGTGTAATGAACTCTTAGTTGGAATGAATAGTATGATATAATCTTTTATTTAATACAATTTTATTAATTGGTTATTATAATTCAATTATGCATATATATTATTAAATTGATATATAGGAAATATTAGACCAATGTTTGATTTCATATAATTGAGATTGAGAAATCCTTTCATGTGATTAGATCTATAATTGAATTTTTTCTTATGTTTATAAGAATTTATCAATTTTAAACCACAAGTGCTTAGTGTAGTTGTAGCTAGCATTAATAAGTATGGATTGATCCTACAAAGATGTAAGTGCTACCATTAACCTTTTTCCTCTTATCTAATCATCAAATCAAATTATGGATTTAATTAAAAATTAAACTGCCAAACTATACTAAGATTGAAATGATATTAAACTCAGATAAAGGGAAATACTATGAAAAATATATGTCAAATAAATAGTACCTAAATGATGAATCCCCCTAAGATTTCTTAAATATTAAACCTTTATTATGTAACTGTATTATTGATTATTGGCCATGAAAAATCCTATCTTATGTTAATATCTTTCTCAAAACTACTAACATAAAATCCTTGAGTTGATTAACTAAGATCTTTTTCTAGTTAAAACCCTTAGGAATGCATTATTAATTCTTGAATTTCACTATTAGGTTTAACCTAATCTAAAGGATTTATGTTGGCCTATCTCTAAGTTTTCATACATCTCCTTCCAATCATGGTAGTTCTATTCACTAAAAGGATATCTTAATGTCAATGATATGAAATCAAATTATGAAATAATATTCCTGATAAATTAGAACTATAATATAACGCATAATTGAATCTAAAAAAATCAATCAATAAAACTGCATTAAATAAAAGATCAAATCATATTGTTATCAAAACTTAGTGCTCATCACATTTAAGGACTAAACAAATTAGTTCATATCCAAAGAAAACAAAAACAAAGACAAATATGCAGAAGAAAAATAGAAAACAAAGAAATAATAATTCTAAATCCCCTTTTTTCTTCTAGTGAATCTTCCTTCATTTTGGATTCAATGATGTTATTTATCGAATTTAGTGACATATTCTTCATGTTTTCCTCATCCGCTAATTAGAACAGTCAATTCTTTGTGTTTCTTATGACTCAAAAATGCCCTAAAACTTACCTCCTCCTATTTTGCTTCCAATGACATCCTTTTATAGTAAAAAAATAAGGTTCTGGGATACACACAGTCAACATACATGGTCTTGTAGATGACCATGTATCTAAAAAATACATGAATTTGTCATTTTACACCAACATAAAGACTTACACGAGCAACATACATTGTCATATATATCAGCATACTTGAGCATGTAACTTCACATAACTAGAAACAATATTCTTCAAATCTCCAGAAGTTTGTAGAGACTTACATAGTCACTATACATGATCGTGTAAGTCCTCACTTGCTTTAATGATACGATTTTAACTAAATTCTTCTCCTTTTGATTCATAAAAACAAGTATCACCTAAAAATACACTTGAAGTGAATTAAGTACCAAAAATACTATAAAACTCTTAAATAATAACCAAAACACATTAAATATAGGTATATAATTATATTTAAATAAGCATTTATCAAACACTTAAACTTTTGGTTGTCCTCAAGCAATTCATAATCTAAATTATCAATCTTACAAACATCCATACCTTATTAACCTCAACCTGTGCATTCACACTCTAAATCATCATGTAATATCAATCAAATTAATATAAAATAGGATTCGAGTTATCTTAGAACTAACCTTTATAAATCAATATCAATAATAATCATATATATAATATTTTTTAAGCCAAAAGCATAAATTTTATCACTCTCACCAAGAATTTACTCAATGAACTCAAGTGTTTACGGTGAAAATTTTAAGAACTCTCTGAAAGCGGGTGTTGAGTGCACTGCAAAATTTAATTGACTCTGCATACTAAAATTTGTAGTTGCGGTAAGTCGGGATCGAATCCACAGGGAATGTTCGGATAATTTTCATAATGAAATTAATTGATGCAAGGAAAGAAAATGGGGGGTTTTTAGGTTTCAAAAAATTTAGAAAATTAAAGTAAAGGTAAACTGTCGAAAATAAACTAAAACAATTAATCGAAAATGAGACAAGTGATGAGTATAAGTAGAGTCCAGTTCTAGGGTCAATCTCGGCCTAATCACAATCAAGCATATTCCTTCATTCTAAAGTCTTTACAATTCTTTTCGAACTATGGATCTGAGACTAATAGAGCGCTCTACAAATCTCGGTTTTCTCTTAGGTTGAATTTAATCAAGATACAATCATTAATTAAACATAATTACCGAATAACCTAGGATACGATCTTTAGATTAAATTTGGCAGTCGCATTTTGAACTGGAAACGATCAATATAGGTAGTAACCTCACACGTTCAGGTTATCCAACCTAAGTTATGTTGTTCCTAACAATTAACAATCGTTAGACGCTACTTACAAACATCAAAAGTAACGATTACGGATTGCAATCGATATTTTAGCAATAGGTTCAAAATAAACAATCAAAATAACATATTAAGATCATTTATCCTAAAACCATTCAAATAAATACCAATAACACAACAATCCGAAAAGAAATCACAGCTTTAAAATGATAGAAATAGCTTAATCGTGGCTCGACATCCATATTTCCATTGAACCGGTGTCGAGAACCTAGCCTTC
Source organism: Erythroxylum domingense (assembly GCA_025594535.1). NCBI lineage: Eukaryota > Viridiplantae > Streptophyta > Magnoliopsida > Malpighiales > Erythroxylaceae > Erythroxylum > Erythroxylum domingense. The sequence continues at coordinate 14,169 of JANQBM010424869.1, forward strand.
CATATTTAATTTTATGCTATAAGTGTGTAACACCTCTTCCATATTTTTCCTTCAGCTTAGCTTCCTCGCCTATCTTACTCCTCTGCTTTGCATCTGCCCGACCTGCAGCTTTTTGTTCTTCGTATTTCTCTCTACGTGCCGCCACTGTCCCTGCCAGAACAATCAAAATTAATCACTCCCACGTAAGTGCTTCGTTCCTGTCGCCACTGTAGTCTACCCTCCAAAACAAATAAACTTATTATGCCCATTTAAAACTCTGCAGTGTTTTTAAAGCGCAACGTCGTTAGACGCAAACACAGAATGCTGCTGCGTACATTGCTGCGTTGCACAGTGTTAGCGCTTGTGTTAAACGCATGCGTTACCGCGTTTTACGCAGCACAACCAATTTTTTTATTAAACAATTGTTTTTCAATTTGTTTTAGAAAATCTGTCTTTTTAGTCTAAAAAATATATCAATATATCCAACTGAACAGTCAACACAAATTAAACATTTTATCTTAAAAATAAGATTGAAATCACATGTAAATACATAACAAAATATAAAAAAATTCAATCCTATCACTCTCAAATCAATACATAGCAGAATTCTTAACCATAAGCTTGCAGTATTATAATATTTCCACCATTTACAAGTAAACTAGAAAAAAAAGGTTTCTTCAAGGTTTTAGTGGGATGAGGTCAGGTATGATCGGGATAATAAAGAGGGTGATAAAATTGAAGGGAATTTGTAAGAAAAAATTACAAGAAACTTATTTCTTCACAATATAGGTCCTTAATATTTTAATTTAATTGGTACCATAACTTTAACATTTTTTCTTGTTTTAATCTAATAATAAATCTAATTCCAACAATTAAATAAATATTAGACCTTTCAAATTTTCAAGTTTCAAGTACTTAAGTAAAAGTAAATAACCTTTGGCATTTCAAATAATAAAAAGGGTTCAAGAAAAATAAGGTAAAGGCTAATAATGAAGTTATAATCAATGAAACGGTTAAGTCTCAAAAGCGGTCACTCCTAAGGGACAAAATATTGTCGGATTATAATTAGTAAAATAGGTTTAAACAAAGGGTTATATTTAGATGCCTTCATCATTTCAATTCTTTTAATTTAATAAATGTGAGCTTAATATGAATAACAAAAGTAAGTTCTAAAATTATTCAACTATGCATGATAACCCACATGAAAGAATAAAAAAGATTAAAAAGATAACATATTCACTCTTAGGTTCAAAAGCTCACAAAAATTGATCTTATGTGTGTACTAGTATGCAATCTTCATTCAAATTAACTATCTTAATGATTACTAAAAACATAACTTAGAAAAACAAGTTTATTCTAAATTTCATCCTTATGTTTACTAATTCAATTTAATAATCAATAATGATATTAGGTCATATTTGATAGATTTTTAACTAATTCGGAATATTAGTTAAAGTTAACAAACCCCAGCGCATAGCTCTCCACTTTGCAAGGGTTAGGGGAGGGACATCAATTGTATGCAACCTTCCCTTTGCATGTTTACAAAGGCTATCTCCATGACTCAAAATTGTGACCTTATAGTTACAAAGAAGTAACCTTATCAATTACTTCAAGGCTTGAAATATCAATTAATTATATTTAATAACAAAGATTATAAAAAGCTTAAGAAATCTCTTCCCTATACTTAAAATTGTACATTATCCCCTATATACATAATACAAGCATAGATAAATAAAAAGTAAGAAAGGGATGGAGTTGGTACTTCCCTGAATAATAAGATTTACAGAGTTTTGATTTTGAGGAGCTATTCATCTGATATTAGACACAATCATCCTTGTAAAGTATAAACAAAAAAGAATAAAAAGATAAAGAAAATAGAAATAATAAAATAACTAAGAAAAATTGAAATAAAAATAACATAAATGAACATAACATTATATTAACATTTAGACAAAAAATAACAAAGGAAAGAAAATAAGAAAAGTACATAAATAATGAGAAAAAGAAAAGAATAAACCAAAATTAAACATCCTCAATATTTTTGTGACTATTGCATGTATGTCGATAGAGGGTCCTCGGGTTGTATATCCTCAAAATATAGAGGAGCTGATGATGATGTAGTCGCTCCAAATGGTGGAGGTTGAAAAATCATTCCATGATGGCTCGCCATCTGCATCAATAAGTCCACCATCCATCTAGTATAGCCCTCAAGTTGGCCTATCCATTTCACTATCTCTACCTACTGTCCTCAAATAGTACACTAAGTACCCATAAGCTGCCCTATGTGTCTATTTAATTGAGCTATCTTCAACTAGGACAAGTGTGGAGTCCACACCCTTGGAACTTTAGCACTATTCCCCTCCTACGTTACCCCTCCCATCTAGGATGGCGGTGAATGTGACTATGTTGGTTGGTCAGCCATATGTGGCTCCTCCCTAACTCCTCCCAATGTGACCTACTCACCAGGAATTCCAGTCAGGCAGTAGATGACATTTGTAGGTCCCTGCCATTTGTGTACCATATGCATATGCCTCATCACATCTAGATTCAGTGCTGCCATATTACCTATCAGTCGCATCACTGGTAACCTATCAAAGATCCCCATTCACCATGCAAGCGTCTTCATGTAAGTTCTAACATAAGTCGTGCCAACCATATTCTTCTCATTGTGATGTTAGATTAATTGGGCTAATGCAAGTTCCAGATGTATTGGTGTCTCCTCGTTTATGCTCTCTAGGTATAACACATCTAAAATTTTTATGATGCAATGGCTATCACCCCATCCACCTAACATGTAACCCAAAACTCTATGTATATATCTGAACATCAAGTGTCGTAGAGATGAGGCTTTGGATCTACTCAAGTCATAGTGTCTATCTTTATTGATCATATGCCAAAATTATCTAGAAGACATACTATACTAGAGGTCTATCTGCAAGGCTAAATAAGCTTGCCTCCCCACGAGCTCTTAGTCGTAGAGCCCCATTTTGATGTGGAACTTCTAATAGCTCATTCAGATCATCTCCACTAGCAGTTAGAACTAAATAATGTTCAATTGATCCCAGTCATGTCATCCTTTCTCCATAAATAATGTAGAAAGCACCTAGAGCATTAACTCCTAGTATGAGGGCACCACGATCTCAAAAAATTAGGACCATTCTCCAATGTTGATAAGGTCTCGAACATGTTGGATCAAGCAACTACCTGATTGCCCCCCAGTTAATGCTATAGCCAATTACAAAAGTCTTCTCCTTCATTTCGTTAATACTACTCCTCATAGGTCACTCTAGTGGTTACACTGGAAGCTCCCCTCAAGTCTTTAGAGGATGTTTCTCCTCATTATCGCTTCCTTAGTACCTTTTTTGCTTATCGTGTTCCTATCATTATACTTGAAAATTTAAATAAATGTTAGAAATATGCAGCTAAATTACAAAACACCATTTTCCCACACTTATTTCTTATGCTCACTAAATTGTTAAATGTGAAAACGAACTAGAAAAAGGAAAATTGAACAAATAGCAAAATCACAAACAAATAATCTAACACTAATTAATTAATTAATTAAAAATAATTAAAAATATAATTAATCATAGAATTTACATTATAAATATTGCATTTCACAAATAATACTATTCTAATTATTTAATTAAAAATTTAACCTTAAAATTGAAATTATTACATAATGTAACAATTACACAAAATTAGAAAATTTAAACAATGCATTTATCTAAAATTCAAAATTGAAATGAAATTAAACAACAAAACAACTTCAATTAAATATAAATACAACTAATTATTCCAAATTTCATGCAAAATCATCACAATTCAATGATTAGTGAGCAAAATCATATAAACTCACAATCCTAAGTAAAGTTTTATCCAAATTTCATTAATTCATGAAATTGAATCAATAAATCATATGGGTATGGATAAAATTCAACCATTAAACCATAATTAACCACAAAACCAAGCAAATTTTCACAAAATCGCAAAAACCAAACCCTAGCATTTTTTAAGCAAAATCCCTAAAAATTGCAAAATATCCAATTATTCATGCATAAAAAAGTGAAATTGATAAGAATACTTGGGTGTCACAAATTGACTAGGAAAGCGTTGAAAATGGGTTGGAGAGGGAGAGTGGCGATGGAGGGAGAGTAAAAAGAGAAGAGAGAATTTAAAAAAATGAAGATAAGGTGAATTTAAAGCTATCATAGACCTATACGATTTGTTACACGGTCATGTAGTTAACCGCGTAAGTCATAGACTCCTGAAATCCAAAACAGGAAAACAAGCTTTTAGAAACTTACATGGTCTATTCCAAGGGCATGTATCTAACCGTGTAAGTTTACACGAGTGTGTAGCTCTCTATAAACGTGTTCTAAATGAAAAATAGTTTTAAATTTTTAAAACTTTTGCACTTAAAATTGCAAAACTTTTAACATGTATACCCTAACAAGAAAAATATGCACACTCTCTTCAAGATGTTTAATGTGCTAACCTAAAACATATCAAAACTCTATAAGATCCTATGTTAACATCAAAATAAAAACAAAATGAAAGGAAATAAAGGAATCAATTGCCATGAAATGTATCCTAATTCATAGGTTGCCTCCTAAGTGGTGCTTGTTTAATGTCATTAGCTAGACATATCCCTTTATATATATTATCATCCTGGGTCTATAATTAGTGACTTGCTTCAACCTATTTCTTCATATAAAATTTTTCATAGCATATGAATAAGCCATATGTTGTAACATAATAATAAGGAAATAATTTATTAAATTAATAGCTCCAGTAGACTCCATTAAATCCCTTTTCAATAACAAATTGTTAATGAAATAAGGAATTAAAAAACTCTCTGAATCTTTAGCTGACTCAAACAATTTGTCTTATGGGAAGTGGGAACTAACCATACTCATAGTGACTACCAATAATTGATCAATCGTTTCCTTATGTAGGTACTCTTCTTGTTCTTCTTTAATCAACTTTGTCATTTTTCAACTTTCTCTTCTTAAACAAAGACTTCCTCCCTTCTTCTTCTTCAATCATCTTTTTCCAGTCTTTTACTTCCTATTCGACAATGTTTTCCTCCTCTTCTTCTTCCTCAATTATCCTTGCCATATGTTCTTCTTGATTTTCTAAAACAGCAGCTACCTCCTAGTTGTTTGGAAATGTCAATTCATTTGTGAAGTTGAACTTTATCTATTTTTCACCCTGAGGCATTAATAATCTCAAATTATATGTTATATTTAGCTCACTACTTTTAAGTGAAAAAATCTCTCTTCAAATTTACATTGGCTTGCTTCACCTTTGGTAAGGTATTCCATTATTATATCTATAGGTCATTCTTCTTGCTATTGTTGTTGTAAATATTCAATTGAAGCATAATCATTCCATCCATTAGTGTAACTGTTGCTTCACCTTGAATTATAAGTATTCTCGTATGGTGCACTTTGATGCTGATTTAGCATGCAGTATGGTTGCTTCTATATGGAGTTTTGTGCTTGACATTCATAATTGTATTGTCACCCCTACAAAAGTCACAACATAGCATGGATATTGGTTGAGCCTAAGAAAACATGCCATCATACTTCTCACTCCAAAATTTTGATTTTTCCCTATATGATGGCATATTATAACTTCCGTGAGAATATTGTCTTCTCCATCCTTCCATTATGGGTTATACCTTTAATGATGAATCTTAAATTCTAACAATAAACCACAAACACAAAGTCAAAATAAAGAAGATCAAAAGATAAATAAATACAAATACAAAAAAAAAATAATGGTTAGATTAATAAAATCTAACCTTTCCTAATATTACTAATCCCTAGTAATAACACCAAAAACTTAATTGGTGTTGATTATGCTTATAAAAGATTTAACAATTTTAAACTGCAAGTGGACAGTAAAGTTGTAGCTAGCATTAACAAGTACAAGTCAATCCCATGAGGATTGTAAGTACTAGTATTAAACTTTTTCATATTATCTAACCATCGAATCAGATTATGGATTTAATTAAAAACCAAACTATCAAACTAAAATAAGACGTAATAATACTAAATTCAGATAAAGGAAAATAATACAAAAAATCAATAAATAGTACCAAGGCGATCAATCCCACTAATATTTATTTAAATATTATCCCTTTATCAAGCAATTTTATTATTGATTGTTTGACCGTAGAAATTCCTATCTTATGTCAATATCTTTCTTAAGACTACTAACAACCAATATTCTGAATATACTAGAACAATAATGTAATGAATAATTGAATCTCAATAAATAATCAATAAATTTGCATTGAATAAAAGATCAAATCATATTATTATCACAAATTATGGTTCATCACACCTAGGCACTAAACAAATTAGTTCCTACTTATAGAAAATAAAACCAAAGACAAATATGTAGAAAAACAAATAAAAAAAAGAAATCATAATTCTATATCTCCTTTTTTGCTTCTAATGAATCATCTTACAACGTGGATTGAATATTGTTATCTATTAGATTTAGTGACTTATTCTTCATGTTCTCCTCACCCTTTGATTAGAACTATCACTTCTCTGTGTTTCTTATGACTTAAAAATGCTCTAAAACTCGCCTCGTCCTATTTTACCTTTGATCATGTCCTTTTACAGTAAAAAAATAGGATTTAAGGGATATAAACGATCAAGATACACAACTGTGTAGGTAATTGTGCATCTCCAAAAATACCTTAATTCTCGTATATGGTTGCGTATATCAACATACACAGGCGTGTAACTTCACATGACTAGAAACAATATTCTTCAAATCTCCACACGTTTATACAGACTTACACAGTCATTATACATGGTCGTGTAGGTCCTCACTTGCTTTAATATAGGTATATAATTATAGTAAAATAAGCATTTATCAATCTACCATAGTTTGAAGGAGTTATATGCAAACCTAGAGATAGTTCAACATAAATCCTTTGGATTAGGGGCAAACCTAATAGTGAAATTCATGAATCAAGTAATGCAATCTTAAAGGTTTTAACTAGAAAGAAATTTTAGTTAATCAACCAAGGGTTAGTTGTTAATAGTCTTGAGAAAGATATTAATATAATATAGAAATTTCCATGATCCAATAATCAATAATTTAATTGCATGACAAAAGTGTTAATGTTTAATATATCTCTGGAGGATTCATCACTTATTTGATAACAACTAATCATAATGTTTTCTTTATCCTAGCTTATTATTGTGTTAACTTTAATTTAGTTAATTTAATTTAATTTTTAATTAAATTCAAGACCTGATTTGATAGTTAGATAGTAGAAAAAGGGTTAATAGTAGTACTTATGTTCCTCATGGGATCGACCTGTACTTGTCATTGCTAGCTACTGCCACACTATACACTTACAGTTAAAATTTATAATTCTTATAAGCATAAAATAAAATCAATCAAAATTTTAGCATTGATACTAGGGGCTATAATATTAGAAAAGCTTAACTTTTATTAATATAACCATTATTATTTTATTTTATTTTGTTTCTTGTTTCTAGTTTATTTATTTATTTTTTTGACTCTTTAGTTTTCTTTTCTTTCACAATTCTTGAGGTCAGTTTATGACTCGAGGTAATCCATTGAGCTTAGTAAACTAAGATCTAGAGATTGAGACAATAAATCATAGAAATCTCCGTAGTACACAACTTAGAAAGTTTGAGTTAAATTAACAAGTAGAGGAGAAAGTTTGAGTTAAATTAACAAGTAGAGGATTTGAAAGCTCATATTGATACCAAAGGATCAAGAACCATAGCAGACTAACTAAGAATGATGTTTGATTACACTGTATCGGACTTGACAAGAGCTGAGTCCAGTATTGTCAAACCAATTGTTAATTCCTACAATTTTGAGATTGAGCCAAATATTATTTAGAAGGTGCAACAGTCTTTTCAGTTTGATGGGCTACAAGATGAGGAACCCAACACACGTATTTCAAACTTTCTGAGATTTATAATTATTTTAAGGTTAATGGTGCAAGTAACGAAGCAATCAGATTGAGATTATTACCATTTTCAATAAGGGGCAAGGTGAAGCAACGGTTGATTTATCTGTCTAGATCATCACTTACTACATAGGACTAAGTAGAAAAGATATTACTTATGAAGTGGTTCCTTCTAGTAAAGATGGCCAAACTAAGGAATGATATCTCCTCCTATTCCTATGCTAACTCAAGGACATTATATGACATATAGTAGAGGTTCGAGGAGATGTTGATGAAATGCCCACATCATGGTATACCACTATGGATGCAAATTCAGACCTTCTACAATGGTCTAAATTAGACTATAAGGTAAATGATAGATGCAGCGGTTGAGGGTCCTCTAAGTAATAAGACACCAGAAGCATCCTATAACCTAATTGAAGACATGGTTATGAACAATTATCAATGGTGCTCTTCTCCAACAAGATTTAGCAAGACAGGAGGGGTATATGAAGTAGATGTAGTGTCGCAATTGGTGAACCAGGTGGAAGCTTTAAACAAAAAAAGTTGATAGACTAACTATGAATCCTCAGTTTCAAGTTATTTAGTATAAGGTGTGTGGGTTATTACATTCAAGTCAAGACTATCAAGTAATATAACCCAAACATATGGATTACATAAGGAATGCTATTAGAACCGAAAACAATCCATACAATAATGTATAATCTAGGATGGAGGAATCACCCTAATCTCTCTTAGGGAATTAGGGACAAGTGAGGAAAAACCCTCCACCAGAATTTCAACAACAACTACTTCAAGCTAAAAATCCAACTCTGGAAGATATGACGTCTAATTTATTCAATAGTTAAATGCAATACATCAGAGAACAGAGGCTTTTGTACATAACTTAGAGTTATTAGAGAAAGACATGACTTTTAAATTTACTCAAGAATGTTTAGATGTTTCTTACACACTTAAGGAAAATTTGATGATTGCTCCAATTATGATTACATTAGATTAAAATTTACTGTTTGAGGTAATAAAACCAGCAAGTGATTTTGTAGTAGGAGTAGTACTTGGGAAAAAAAAGGACAAACATTTTTAACCAATTTACTATCCTTGCAAGACTATGCCTGTTGCCTAGGAGAATTATACTACAACAGAGAAAGGACTACTTCACTGATTTTTGCATTCAATAAATTTAGATCATATATAGTTTTGCCTAAAGTTATTGTTTATACTAACCACTTTGTATTAAGATACTTGCTGAATAAATTGGATGATAATCCTAGACTAATTAGATGGATTGTTTTTGTTATAGGGATTTGATTTAGAGATTATAGATGGGAAAGAAACTGAAAACCTAGTAGCAAACTATCTATGTCACCTTGAAAACCCAAATTTGGAGGAGTTGAATGAAGAAGACATTGAGGATTCATTCTCAGAAGAGCCTTTATAATTTGGAGAAGATAAATAAGTTCAAAACCCCTTGGTTTGTAGATATTGAAAATTATTTAGTGGCTAAGATCTTACTAAAAGGCCTTCCTTCTCAAAACAAAGAATAAATTCCTTATTGATTTGGGGGATTATTTTTAGGAAGATCCATATTTATTTCACATATATGCTGACCAAATTGTGAGAAGATATGTACCTCACTCTAAAGGGTGGAATATCCTAGAACATTGTTATGTTGAACCTACCAGGGGGCACCATAATATGAATAAGATGGCTTAGAAGATCCTTGAGTCAGGTTTTTATTGGCCTTTAATTTTTAAGGATGCCAAAAGTTATATAGCTTTATGCGATAGATGCTAATGATCAGGTAATATCTCTCACCAAGATGAGGTGCCTTAAATTTTCATTTTTTTTATGAAGTGTTTGATATTTGGGGCATTGATTTTATTGGTTCATTCCCAACTTCATTTGCTAATAGATACATCCTAGTAGTTGTTGACAATGTCTCTAAATGGGTAGAAGTGCAAGCATTACCCATAAATGATGCTAAGGTTGTTGTAAGATTCTTGAAATTTTTATTTTCTTGTTTTGACACACCAAGAGCAATTATTAGTGATAAAGACATTCATTTTTATAATGCACAATTTGATAAGGTACTTAAAAAGTATAGAATCAATCATAGAATTGCCACCTTATATCACCCATAAACTAGTGCCAAGTTGAGGTAGCTAATAGGGACTTAAAACAAATTTTGGAGAAGAATGTAGAGCACCAAAGTAAAGACTAGTCATCCAAGTTACATGATGCTCTACGGACTTATAGAGTGGCATATAAAACACCAACTGGCACTATAACTTGTAGGCTGGTCTATTGAGAAATATATCATCTACCTACACAATTAGAACATAAGGCATATTAGGCCATTAAGTGAGAAGTGAACATTTCAAATTAATGAATTGGAAGGATGATGATTGATGGCTTATGAAAATTCCAAAATTTATAAGGAGAGGGCCAAGAATTATCATGACTAAATGATCAAGAAGTCACAGTAATTACAGAAGGTAGATCAAGTTCTTTTATACAGTTCCCGCCTATAATTATTTCTGATTAAGCTTAAATTAAGATGGTTTAGAATCTTTATCATGGAAAAAGTACTTTCATATGGAGTAATCAAGGTAAGTCATCTGTATAAAGTTAACTTCAAAGTAAATGGCCATCATTTGAAGTTATATCTTGGAGGTGAACTTGATGGTAGTATAAAAGAATATTAATTTAACTAAGTCACTTTGAACATGAAATGTATGTCGAGCTAATGATGTTAAACAAGTTCTACTTGGGAGGCAACCTAAGAATTAGGATAGATTTCATTTTGTTTCCACTTTAGTACTAGTATAGCATATTATTGATTTTTTATATGATTTATGCTAATATAAAAAAAGAATCATGAGTTGATTTTGCATATTTTTCATGTTTATGGTATGCGTGTTAAGTACCATGATTTTAAGTGAACAATTTTTAAGTTTTTCTAACTATTTCTCAGTATACACAATGTCACAGAGACCTACACGATCTTTGGACACAATCGTGTACATGTGAAGCTTTTAAAATTTTGTCAAACAAGCGCACAAAGACCTACATGGTTATTATACATGCTTGTATAAACTTAAACGGTCAATCACATGACTGTGTATATGACGTGTAAGTTTTTGAAAAACTTACATAATCATGTCCCTTGTATTTTCATAAATATGGGACTGACATAGTCAATTACATACTATGTAATCGACTATATAAGTATACGATGGGTTTTAAAAGCCTTATTCTTCTTCATTTTCTCTCATTTTCTCCACTCACCATCCCACCCACTGTCACCCCTCTCAATCTCTAACCCATTTTAGTGTTTTTCTATTCAAATTGCGATACCCAAGTAAGTTCTTTCATTTATTTCAATTGATTTATGCCTGAATTTTTAAGTATTTTCACTCCCCAAAATGATAAAGGTAGGGTTTGCGGTAGTTTAGCGTGATTTTCATTAATTTTGTGCTTGATTTTGGTATAAAAGTTGAATTTTGATCCTTTCCTATATGATTTCTTCGTCTTATTTGATGAATTGCATGAGAATTGGACGAAATTTGAATGAGGCTTGCTATTTTGCTCACTAAATGTTGATTTGTGATATTTTTGTGTAATTAAGATTAATTTGTTGTTTTTTAGTTAATTAATGTTATTTTCTAGTTTTATTTCATTTTAATTTTGAATTTTCATGAATTTGATATTTATTTTGTCAATTTTAGGCAATTGGTCAACTAGATATTTTAATTTCACTTTTAGGTTAAAAGTAGTGAGGGTGTAAAGATTTATGCTTCTGATTTCAATATCATTATTGACATGATTATTATTAATATTGACTTATGAAGTTAGTTTTAGGATAACTTGATTCTAATTTTATGTTAATTTGATTAATAAAACCTGATAATTTTCTTGAGGATAAGTAAAAGCCGAAGTGTGGGGATGTTTGATAAATGCTTATTCAAACTCACTCATATTTAACGTGATTTGCTTCATATTTTATAGTTTTGTTGTATATTTGTTAGTTAATTTGCTCTAAGTGCATTTATAGGTTATAATTGAATTCTCAGATCAAAAAGAGAAGAATTTAGATGAAATTGTGGTATAAAACAAATATTTGAAGCAACTAAGGTCCTAACAATCATGCATAGTGACAGTTTAAGCCTCTATAGACGTATAAAGATTGAAGAATTTGAGTTTTGGTCATGTGGAGTTACACGCCTATGTATCTTGATATACATGTCTATCTATACTACCTATGTAAGTCTCTATGACCATGTGAACTTGCAAATTTAGGTGTTTTGATTATATATAGTCTCTCACATGCCCATATATGTGACCGCATATATTACAAATACCTTAATTTTTACTATAAAAGAATATGAGTCAAATTAAGGAGAGTTAAATTATTAAGTAGTTTTGAGACGTAAGACACCTAGATATGTGACGATTTTGATTAAGGGGTGAGGAAACCACGAATAATACATTAAGAGATTTAGTAGATAATTACATCATATCCAAACTTACAAGGAGATTCAATAGAAGAGAAAGGGAGATTTAGAATTATGATTTTCTTTTTAATAGTTTTTTGTGTTTATCTTTGATTTTGTTTTCTATTAGAATCTAAATATGTTTAGTGTTTACATTGGTTGAACCTTAGTTTTTGTTAACAATATGTTTTGATCTTTTATTTAATGCAATTATATTGATTGATTTATTACGATTCAATTATGCGTTTTATTATTGTTCTAATTTATCCAAAATATTAGTGTGTGATTTGATTTCATATGGTTGAGATTGAGAAATCCTCTTGTATGAATAAATCTACCATAATTGGAAGGAGTTTTATACAAATCTAAAGATAGACTAACATAAATCCTCTAGATTACAGTTAAACCTAATACTAGAATTCATAACTCAATAATGCAATCCTAGGATTTTTAACTAAAAGTATTTCTATTAATCAACTGATGGATTAGTTGTCAATAGTCTCAAGAGAGTTATTAATATATAAGATAGGAAATTCCATGGTTCAATAATCAATAATAAAATTGCATGATAAATGGTTAATATTCAATGACTCTTAAGGGGATTCATCACTTAGACACTATTAATTGATATTGATTTTTCAAAGTAATTTCCTTTTTATGCGTTCATTATTGTTTCCTTTAGCTTAATTTTTAATTAAAAACCAAAAATATGATTATGAGGCTAGATAATAGAAAAAGGGTAACTATTGGTACTTACCGTCCTTTTAAGATCGAACCGTACTTACCTGCGTTAACTACATTTGTGTTGTTTACTTATGGTAATTTTAATATTAACCTTAACCTTAGTCAATCAAGAATCCTACTATGTATTGATTTGAGAGCTCCTACACCTTCTACCCTATGGCTTTTGAGTGCGTCGAGTGAATTCTTGGTGAGGGTGTGCAAATTTTTTCTTTTGAATTCAAAAAGATTATCTATGTGATTATTATTGATATTAACTTATAAAGGTTAGTTTTGGGATGACCTAAATCTAATTGTATGTTAATTTGATTGATATAAATGATAAGTTAGGGTGTGGATGAACAAATTGAGGTTAATAAAGGATAAATGTTTTTAAGTTTGATGATTTAGATTATGATTTGCTTGAGGATAAGCAAAAGCTCAAGTCTGGGATATTTGATAAACTATTAATTGACTATATTTATATACACATATTGATTGTGGTTTTCTGATGTGTGTAAGCTCTAATTAGTTAACCTTGATAATCCGCAAGCGCACAAGTCGTTCACGTAGTACCTAAGCTGTTGATCCCATGAGGAAAGATAATATAATTCTAAAATCTAAAGCTAAAACAATTCATAGTAATTCAAAATGTAACAAAACTAAGGCAAGAATTTAATTCAATCACGCAACTCAATTCCAAAAATCAATTAAGAAAATATTAACAAAGTAGTAGTTGCAACATACACTCAAGAATTAACCTAAAGAAACTATCAATTGAGAGAAAGGGGAATTTTTACTTATCTTTAAATCTAATCTAATCAATTATGAATTATCGGATTATTGGTCCTAAACAATCCTAGGGTTAATTACTCTCTCTCGAGTTATAACCATTAACCCTAAATTATAAACCCTAATCAAATTATGGAAAATTTAAATTTCTCATTTAACAATCTATCTAAAACCCTAATTAGATCTGAAGTTGTCCAACAAACTATTCTGAACCTATACGAGATCTCTCTTCGCACAATTAGCGATTTGATTAATTTCTCATTCTTATTAGATCACCTAACTCTCATTAACCCAATTTAATTATTTTTCATTTGATTCACCCTCTCAATCTATTACTGATGAATTATACAATCACAGAAATCATTCACAATAATTCCAATAAATATAAAACAATCAGATTTTATTAAATCAAAGATTAAAAAAACCTGAAGGTGAGTATAGAACATCTCAACATTCACAATCCTATCATCAAACTGCTATTTCCAATTCTATACAATAATAAAAATAGAAAATAATAAGAAATATGATTCTAAATGAAGACGAGAGGTAGTAACGTCAGAAACTTTTGATCTAGGAAGTACGTCGATGTCAGTTTCTTCTCCACTTCTCCCTTCCTTCTTCTCTTTCTAAATCTCTCAACAATTCTCTATAAGGTTTCTCTCTAAAAGTGGTTGATGCAAAAGCTTCTTATTTCTGTTCTTCTTGTTCTATTTATGTTCTTTTGTGTTTAAGGTTGAAATAGGATTTTTCCAGGGTCCGAAAGGTCTAAAAAATCCCTTAAAACACCAAGTTTGGGAGTGGCTATGGATCTACCCAACGCAAGCCACAACCATGGCCCTACAGAATATGATCGTGGCCTACATCTGAACCTTTTATCACGATCATGGGTCGTTGATTTCACCCGAATGTCTTTCGAAACTCCTCCGTTCTTTGATATTGACCTTGAAATACTAGCAAACACATCAAGTTATCTCAAAAACATAATATTTAAGCTCAAAAGCTTGTATTTACCTATAAAACATTTAAAGCAAAAATAATTAACAAACTATCACAATTCTAACCTAAACACATACTAAATGATCGAATTAATGGCTAAACACATATCAAACTATGCCCTGAAAAATGATGCAATTTGCACTTATTAGATCTCCACACTTAAACGTTTGCTTGTTCTCAAGCAAACAAAATAATGAACAACATAAGAAAACACAAAACATGCATATGGAATAATGAGACAATAATACTAACTTAGTTTAACAAATTTAACTATAAACACAATCCTTCAAGTGTTGAATTCAAAAATGAATTTGAAAAAAAAAAGAAAATAAAATGGAAAAGATCAACAATCAAAAAGTCTAACTTATTAATAAGCGAAATCTGCATCTAAGCACCTTGGACTAAATATACAAACTAATCAAAATTTTAATGTTAGGTCAATTCACCTCTATCACTTGCACACACACATTGATAGTCATTCAGTCAAAATAAAAGTGTAGCTACTCTTCAGTAGGTTTTCATGAAAAATCAAGCTATTAACAAGTTTAGTAGGTTTTTATTTGAAAACATTATTTTTGTTGATTTTTCTTTAAGGACATGAACCTAGTCTTTTATGTTGAGGCAAACATTTGTGATGAATGTCGATCCGGTTACTCAACTAAGTCATGTTATTATTAAGTTGCCTGGTTGGAATGTCATTATATCCTTTTTACACAAAAGCACACATTTGTGATGCATGTCAATCTGATTACTCAGCTACATCACATTTTCAACTGACTACTAGCTCTATTCATAACCCAAAGGCCAGCAAAATAGTTATTTTAGTTAAAATTATGCAACTTTTTTTTACACAAAAATTTTCTTACCTTATTACTTTAACTAATCATTCTCATGAAATTGTACTAATAATGTCACTTATTTGGTTGGCCTAAAATTATAAATGAGTATGGCAAATTCCTAGGGTGAATGTTAACATTGTATGCTAATTAACCAGCATATTTAGCCCTAAGTAACTTAGGTCATTAATTTCACAAGCTAATAAATCTTCGTAACCTAAAAGGCTATGTTTAAAGTTAAATCTCTCCCATTAAGTACTAGCCATTGACGCATTTACACAATTCACATCATGTAACATAAACAAACTATCATACAGTATACAAAATTCATACTCAAGGTAAAAACACACAACCCTCCCAACACTTAAATAACACATTATCCTCACTGTGAGAAGGGTACACAGACACACCAGGGGGAAATAAAACATAATATACGTAAAACATAAGAATAAAATATTAAAAAATGAAAAGAAAAGGGTTAGAATTTGAAACCATTTATGGTGATGGCGGTAGTGTTGAGACCAAATCCACTCAATATCGAGAGTGTTTCCCTATCTTATAAGTGATTCAAGAGAGTAAAAGAATTAGCAATCTAAATCATTACAAACCATTCAAAACTTTTTTAAAATTTAAAATAAACCTAACTACGTAACAATTTAAATCTAACTACTAAACGTGCTAATTTAGGGTCATTATTTTGACCTTGCACCCTTAGAAGCTCAGCCCAGATCAATTATGAGTGGCTTACTTCCATATTTCTCATTCAACATCAATTTTGTAGCTTATGAGTAAGCTAAAAATTGCAAAATGATCAGGGGGACAATATTAATAAAATTATGAAAATCAATTAGGTTCAATAATGTCCTTTTTTCGAGTGAACTGTCAACAAAACAGGGATAACATAACTCCCTGAATCTTTCATGGAATCCAGTAGTTTGCTTAGTAAGAGGGTAAGCTGTTATCTTTTTGGTTCTTCCTCATTTGGCCTCATCTCCTCTTCTTCTTTAGCTTCTTAAACAAAGACTTCTATATCTTCTTCAAACTTGATGTCCGATGTCAATTGTTCTTTGTCCTCTCGTTCCTTCAAAGATTCGAGTTAAATGAGCTATTATCCTTCAAATTCTTTAATACATCATTCATGTTGAATGTCACTTGGTCATCATTAGTCTGAAGGATAAGGTTCTTTTCATAGACATCTACCCAATATTTTTTGATGTTCACACATGATATATCAAGAACTAGTGAATAATAGGGAGGGGTTGGCATTCTTTTCTTCATCCTCTTTCATCATCTCTTAGTCTTTAATAAGGTGGGTTAGTTTGATCTTCCACTGACCCTACTGGCTCTCCCCCATTCGTAGGTGTGATAGCCTTATATTGCTCTCTTTGATGTATTTATATATTACTTAGAGATTATTCCACACTTCTCTTACAAAATTCATGAGAAAGCCATCTCACTCGAATCTCTAGGTTGTGAATAGACAAGGCATGATTTTTTGTTACTTGCTCAATTTGCTTTTCTAGTCTCTTTTGACCCTCTTCCATGTCCGTGAGCTTATCCAAGATCTTGTCAAGTTTAGAATCCCATAAATTGGACTCATCTTGCTGAAATCCTAATGGGTCTTAATGTCCTAAGCGAGTCCTTACATGTTAGACAAATAGAAATTTAGGTGGTTCTGCAACCTCATAGTGTACATGTTCCAATAAGGATCGTTACTTCCCTAACCATACTATGCCTCATTGTAGTTTGCAAAAGTTCCTTGATCCCTTCTTCTTGGCATCTAGTTCTTCAGATGTCTCATTCTCACTCTAAGATGTCTTACTATGTCTCTACTTTACACCCCAAACTTTTTTTAAAACAAAAGATAGTGAAAAAGTCTTAGACTAAAGAACTAAATTAATTGCCTCTCAACAACAATGCCAAAAACTTGATCATGGTTTTACGACGTGTAAAAGTTTTAATTAGTTAACCTTGATAATCCACAAGCTCATGAGTCGTTCATATATTACCTAAGGTGTCGATCCCACGAGGAGGGATAAT
Source organism: Erythroxylum domingense (assembly GCA_025594535.1). NCBI lineage: Eukaryota > Viridiplantae > Streptophyta > Magnoliopsida > Malpighiales > Erythroxylaceae > Erythroxylum > Erythroxylum domingense. The sequence continues at coordinate 32,000 of JANQBM010424869.1, forward strand.
CTAATCCTAAAATCTAAGGCCAAAATAATTCACAGTAATTCAAAATGTAACAAAACTAAGGCAAGAATTTAATTCAATCACGCAACTAAATTATAAGAATCAATTACAAAAATATTAATAAAGTAACAGTTGTAACACACACTCAAGAAGCAACCTAAAGGAACTATCAATTGAGAGAAAGGGAAATTTTTACCTATCTTTAACATTAACCTAATTGATTATGAATTACTGGATTATTGGTCCTAGACGATCCTAAGGTTCATTACTCTCTCTCGAGCTATAACCATTAACCCTAATCAGATTATAAAAAATTGCTATTTCTTAATTAACAATCAATCCAAAACCCTAATTAGATCTAAAGTTGTCCAAGAAACTATCGGGAACCTATGCAAGATCTCTCTTCACACAATTACCGATTTGATTAATTTCTTATTCGTATCAAATCACCTAACTCTCGTTAACCCAATTTAATTATTTTTCATTCGATTCACCCTCTCAGTCTATTATTGAATTATGCAATCACAATAATTACAATAAACATAAAAAAAATCAGATTTTATTAAATCAAAGATAAAAAAAACTCAAAGGTGAGTATAAAACATCTCAACATTCACAATCCTATCATCAAACTGCTATTTCCAATTTTATACAATATTAAAAAATAGAAAATAGTAGGAAATACAATTCTAAATAGAGACAAGAGGAAACAATGTCAGAAACTTCTAATCCAGGAAGTACGTCGATGTTGGCTTCTTCTCCACTTCTCTCTTCATTCTTCTCTTTCTCAATCTCTCAACAATTCTCTCTAGGGTTTCTCTCCAAAAGTGACTAATGCAAAAGCTCCTTCTTTATGTTCTTCTTGTTTTAGTTATGTTTTTTTGTGTTTAAGGTTGAACTAGGGTTTTTTTGGGGTCCAAAAGATCCAAAAAATCCCTCAAAACATAAAGTTTGGGAGTGGTTGTGCATCTACTCGATGCTGGCCACTACCATGGCCCTATAAGCCACGATCGTGGCCTACATCTAAGCCTTCTTTCATGATCATGGCTTATTGTGCCACGATCATGGGTTGTTATTTCGGCCCGAATGTCTTCCAAAACTCTTCTGTTCTTTTATATTAACCTTGAAACACTAGCAAGCACATCAAGGTACCTCAAAAACATAATATTTAGGCTGAAAAGCTTGTACTAATCTATAAAATACTTAAAACACAAATAAATAACAAACTAACACAATTCTAACTAAACATATACTAAATGATCAGATTAATGGATAAACACATATAAAACTATGTCCTAAAACACGATGTGATTTGCACTTATCACATATCTATAGTGTGTTTTGCTTGTTATTTAATACTTTTATAGTACTTTTTGTACTTATTTTTCTTCAAATATGTTTGTAGGTGATAATTGCCTTCATAGTCCAAAAAAAGAAGAATTCAGTTAATATCGAGGCATAAAGTAAAATTTTAAAGGACTTTTAGAGGTACATGGTTATGTTTGATATTTGATATTTATTTTTTTTCTTTATTTAATAACTAATTTGGTTAGAGCGTAGTTGTAATGAACCCTTACTTGGAATGAATAATATGATGTAATATTTTATTCAATGTAATTTTAATGATTGGTTTATTACGATTCAATTATAAATTTATATTCTTAAACTGATGTATCTAGAATGTTAGTCCATTTGATTTCGTATGATTGAGATTTAGAAATCCTTTTGTTGCATGTAAACCTAGAGATAATTTGATATAAATCCTCTCCATTAAGGCCAAACCTAATAGTGAAATTCACTAATCGAGTAATGCAATCTTATGGGTTTTAACTAGAAAGATATTTTAGTTAATCAACTGAGGGTTAGTTGTTAATAATCTTAAGAAAGTTATTAATAATCTTAAGAAATATATTAACATAAGATAGGTTACCATTTGATATCGATTAATCTTATTATTTTCTTTATACTAGTTCATCATTGTTTTAACTTTAATTTAGTTTGTTTAATTTAATTTTCAATTAAATTCACAACCTAATTTAGCTGTTAGATAATAGAAAAAAGGTTAATACTAGTACTTACAATCTTTATGGGTGGACCTATACTTGTCAATCTTAGTAACCACCACATTGTATGTAACATCCCGTTTTCATACTAAGGGTTAGAATCCTAGATTTTTGTAAATGAGGAATGGCAATGAGAGATTAGAAAAAGGCATTTCATACTTATGCATAACAGTAGCATACACACATGTGAATTGATTTTTATAAACATTGCAATGACTTTTTATGCACTCATTTGGCATTTTTCGGGTGTGAATGATTTTTTGTTAAAGTGATTATGATATGGATAATGAATAAACTATCTTGAAAATTGATTTAGTGAGTAAAATTGTTGACTTAGAAATTTTGGTGAAAATTTGAGAAATTTATGATATTTATATGTATTTTAGGATTAAGAAAAATGCTAAGTAGCAAGACAATTGACAAATGGCAGTAGAAATAAATGTCAAATGACAATAAAAATTTTTGATAAGTGACATTAGGATTTAATGACATATGTCATTGAAAATTGGGCATCAATTAGATTAGAAATTAGAGACAAATAGACTAGTTATTAAAAAGGGTTCAAATGAGACCATAGGAAGGTGACAAGTGGCACTACCACTGACCACTCATCCCATACTATTCCTAAATATGAAAGACTAACATTTTTATTGCCTTTCATTCTTAGTTCTCAACTCATGCTTCTTTTCTTCATCTTCTTCACTCTTTTTCGCCTCCATTCACGATACCCATCTCACCTCACAACCTTGAAGCTTACTCTCACCCTTTTTCTTGCTATTTCCATCTTGTTGTCTTTTTCATTTGTCACTAAAAGACTTAACCCTAACACATCCATGATGATCATCAATTGATACTTAGAAGCTAGGGTTAAGTGTGATTTGAAGATCTTGAAGCTAAAACAAGTAGCAAATTGTTTTCTATGATTTGTTAAATGAATCATATATGATGATGGTTAGTCATAGATTTATAAGTTAAATGGAGTTGATCATATGCTATAACGTGAATTAAGAAATGGATGTATGAATGTCTTATTTTTGTATATATACAATGATTAATGATTCATAAAATGGTGTAGTGATGATTTGAGATAAAATGATCCCTATAATGGTGTAGAAAAACTGCAGAAAAGTGAATAGATGAATGGATGTTTTTATGCTCTGTTTTCTTTATATTAATGTGGATTGATTTGGGTATTATAGAAATGAGTTAAAATGAGTTTGGAGCTAATGAAAAAGATTATTATGGTGTCTTGAAATGAGATGAATTAAAGTGATAGTTTAGAAATGGATTGAAGGTGATAATAGAGTAAAACATATGCGCAGAAAATTGTTGATGAATGTATATAAATAAATGTTCTGTTTTGGTGTCAATAATCAATCATAGTGTATGATTTGTTTGTGATTGATACTGAACTGAAATGGAGATAAAAATGAAGAGGAAATGAAGAGGAAAAACTTAGGTTTAAGAGATGTGTTTAATAATACTTTTGGAAGAGGAAGGAGTAAGGATTTACTAAACCAAAAAATGATGGTGATATGTCTTGTTACATATATGATTGATGAATCTAATGAATAGAGTTTTATGGATTTTAATGCAACTAATACGGTAGTTGAATTAGCATGTAATGAAGTTGCATAAATGAATGTGAATATTGGAGAATTTGGTGTAAAATGATGTTAGTATATATGTGGAAATCATAGGAATGGTTGTTAAGTGGGATATGCTTCTTACATATCCGTTAGGTAGACTTCATGTCTGCTAGGTGGACATTCTTGGGTTTTCCAGCTTCCAGCTCCGTTGATGTTCGTTTGGAGGGACACATGTCCTTTGGGGGAACATACGCTAGACATCTATATAAATGTGCAATTTTGACCCTTTAGATGGAAAAATCTCTCCTCAGAGCCTTCATGGAAGCTGTAGAACTCGAAGTCCTCCTCAAAAGAGTGTTTGAATGACTTTAATCCGACATCGAAAACTAAAGTTATGCCTCTTATCGCGAAATCATATATATAAATTATTAACTTACCAATGCTTTTCTATTATGCATTTAGGCTTGAATGGAGCTTAAAATGTACTTAGCTTGATGAGAAAATAAGAGATTAAATGAGTGATATGTTTAGGGTGATGATAGAGGTTATAACTTAAGAAAAGATTGTTAAACATCAAGTGTTCAAATCTGAAATTTTGGAGATGTTATAAGAATGGAAGTGAACCTACGAAAGTTAATGTGATTCAAAGAAGATGAATGATGTGTATTAAGTAAAAGTGAATGATAAATTGGATATTTTGTGATCTTATATTATTAGAAAAAGGATTGGAGAACATGTATGTGATAGATATATGATTGAATGATGGACTTAGAATAGTCTTATAGAAAGGAGGTGTGAGCTTGAATTCAAATTTGAATGTTTTTGTGATTGTTCCATTAGTAATGTGTATGCAAAATGTGTATTGTATGATGTTGATACACAGGATAGAACGTTAACATCCAGACGTTTTCAGATCATAGAAGCAAATGCTAATTTGGAGCGTACTGTGAGTCATCCTAGATGGTCTCATTTTAATTATTTGTTCTGTTCTAAATTTTTGTATTGAATTACTACTGATATGATTGTGATTGAGACCATTCTGAACATAAATAGTCTAAGGAGTTTAATAATTGTGAAAATATAGGAAGTACGTTATTAAATGTGAATGTGAATGAAATAAGTGATTCTCAACATTATTGTTAAATGTCGGACATCGACCCAATGAAAAATGTGAAATTAAACATAAGCGATTTATTGAATATATGTGAATGTCATGCATTTCATTACATGAATGCATGAACAGATAAAGGCTGTCATAACCGGAGTAGCCACCGAAAAAGAGTTTAAAGCTCAGAAAGTGAAAAAGAGATTAAAGCTTATAATGTAGTAAGAGCTTATGGTTTACTATGTATAATGTGCCCTTTATCCCCAACAGAAAAGGGGCAGTTATTAATGAGCTTGATATCCATAATGGATAAGGGATAGTTACAGGCACTCAGTCATAACAATAACAACTAGAAGTGAGTCTCATAAGCATTACATATATAATTGATATGTACGTTTTAAATGATCGAAACGAACTGTTTGATTGCTCTGAATGTGAAATGTGAAATGTAAAATGTAAAATAAGTGATCAAAGTGTTATGTGATACTGTATGATTATTAGTGAAATGATGTGCATTATATAAGGACATGAAGTGTATGTGAATTTGAAGTATGAACTGTTATGTTATGCGATATGAGTGAGTCATCAAGGATGGTTCGCTCATTGAGTTTGTAAAACTCACCAAAATTGCAATGTTGTCTTTCAGGCTCAGAGGAGATCTTCAGTTAGACAAATTGGAGTCTAGCCACTGCATTCGAATAAGAGATAGAGGTCGGGATCAGTTGGCACTTGCATATGTCTACAATTTCTTTTATATTTTGAAATGTATTATGCAAATATTGTATAGTGTTTATGTGAATTGTAAAGTTTAATAACATTATGACTGAAAGCGTTTTGAAAACATGAAATGATCAAATTGAGAATTGATTTGTTCTCAATGTGTGTATAAATGATATGGGTAGTGATTGAATTTTGATTTGTTTAAAACGTATTTGATGCGTGTGGTGAGAGAGAAAAATTTGTATTGAGTTGACTTACTGATCTAGCATGCCACCCTTATACATTATGTTCTCGAATATTGTCAGTAGTTCAGGAATATGCCATATGAGAGTAGGGTGCTACATTGTACATGTGCAGTTAAAACTTATAATTCTTATAAGAATAAAATAAAAACAATAATAATAGGAAAATTTAGTAAAAACATAATAATATTAGAAAAAGAGTAGGAAAATAGAAACCAAAATGATTATAGTGGTTTAACCAAATAATCTTTAGTCTATATCCATTCCCTAAGCCCAAGCACTACTTAGGAATTTTTCAATCCAAGCCCAAGCTTCATGAAATAAGTCATTAAAAACTTAATTTGTCAACCCTCCAAATTCTTTTAAATATTAAAAAATCTTTCCTTTAGCAAAAAGTTGATTTAAAACCATTTAAAAGATTTAAAGTTTGATTGAAGATCGAAGGTTTTCTTTATAGATCAAGATAATTTCTTATTGATTATTAAAAGATTTATACATTATGACTAATATGTAAATGATCATACAATCATTGAGGCCCTAATTTATTAAAGTGATCAAGATATGGTCACAAAAAGGAATTAGAATAATTTGCTAAATTTTGAGGTTCTTGATTTCTCCATAGTTTTGGTTCTTCACTTGAATTTCCTTCCTAAATCTTTTTAGTCCCATATATTCTTCATTTTCGTCGTTTTATTTGCCTTTTAATTAATAAATTTACTCAATTAACTTATTGACTCACTTTGCTATCATATTAAACTTTATCTTTCATATGTTACTTAATTTAATTACAACAGATTTATTTTCATCACCAAAAGTAAATTAATTAAGAGAAATATATTTCTTTTGCCAACAATCTTTCCATTTGAAATGATAATAAACTTGGTAATGTTATAGAAAATAAACGAAATTAGGTAAGCTCCTCCAATATTAAATCAATATGTAATGCACACTCTCCTTTAGTTCATGGATCATAAATGACTAGTTTCAATATCACCATTATTTCTCACTTTTATTCTATATTAAAAAAGGTATTTGATATAAAATGTTATAAGCATCAATAAAAAATCAATAAACTTTTCTCACCACCCTTTTGGAAAAGTCTTGTCTTATGAGTAAAGAGTAGATGTAAAGTGCCTCCAAAGAAACGTAGAATTCTCAATAAGTTCATGTACCTATTTAAAGATCAATAAATCTTTCTCTCCATAAATACATGAAGCCAAAATTTTCTCATAAATATGTATTCCAATTAAATATGCTCAAATTTTATTAATATGAAAGCAAGTATATACCTCATTTTATGTAGCATCAATGGTTCCCTCCTTTTCTTCCTTACTTAGCTCAAAGTCTTTTGAAATCAATTGTCAGAGATATCATTGTTTTTCTCATTTAATATTAATGATAGTAATAACAATTATAGGTATTCGTTTGGCACTACTTGATATTGACCTATAAGGCAAAGAAATAGACATTCTTTTTGTACCTATATAAACTTTGGTCTTTAGGCATTTAAAACCATTTTCAACCGATATTCTTTTGGGTTTACTTATTAAATATTATTTCAAATAGCAGTTTATGTGGACATGTCCAAATTTACTAGAAAATTGCTCATTATGATGGAAATTGGAAGTGTCAGATGAGAAAGACCTACAAAAATAAGGCTTATATACATTTTAAAGTCTTTTTGTTTTGGGTATGTGAGACTATAAAATTCTCCTTATATGATAGTAGGGCCTAATAAATGAATTCTCATAAAAGATATTTTTTTTGATGAAATTTTGTCATATATTGATCATGAAAATATGCCTTTTATTTATATGGTAGCCTAGATGAATGTGAATACGTTTTAAGTGATTATACAATGACCTATGATAATTATGAGCTTGTTTATTATATTTTATTATAAAAAAATGTTAAGTTAAGAGGACTTTACGATTATTAATTTTGGTGACAATCAAATAATAATAATATTAGAAATAAATGAACTATTTTGATAAGGGTGTTAAGAGTGCAAAAAAACACAAAAGAAGAGGAAAACACAGAAAAAGTGTAAAACACAGAAGAAGCGAAAAACACAGAAGAAGTGCAAAACAAAGAAGAAATGGAAAACACATAAGAAGTACAAAACACAGAAGAAGCGGAAAACACAGAAGAAATGCAAAACAAAGAAGAAGCGGAAAACACAGAAGAAGCAGAAAACAAAGAAGAAGCAGAAAACACAGAAGAAGTGGAAACCACAAAAGAAGTGGAAAACACAAAAGAAATGAAAACACAGAAGAAGTGGAAAACACAGAAGAAGCAGAAAACACAGAAGAAGTGAAAACACAGAAGAAGCGGAAAACACAGACGATATAAAGATGAAGATACACTAGTACGTCGGACAGTTAGTTAGTTGGAGTTAGTTACAGAACTCAACTAAATAACGGGTTCTACAAGAATCAAGAAACAGTTATTAAGAATCAAGAAGCATTTAGAGACTTAGGCTATATATACTAGTTGTAGTCGAAGAGTAAACGATCTTTTTAGCTTTCAAGTGTTTACTTACAAAGAAAAATTATATATTCAAAAGTGCGATACTAGAGAGCAAACTCTACTATAACAAAAAGCTCACAATATCTTTCTAATGAGAGAAAGAAAAGGCTAAGAGC
>JANQBM010424870.1:0-18414 GCA_025594535.1 Erythroxylum domingense
AGTCATTTTTCATGTGCAAAAATCACTGTTCACATGGATATGTATATTATATAATGCATGAGCATGAGATGTGTTTTCTTAATTTCTCTGATTAATCTCACATATACAGTTTCTATGGTTCAACCTTTTATATGGAAACGGGATGTTACATTATGCTTTGATGTTAAATCACATCTAATATGTTTTATGTGATGATGTATTGAGTTATGAGTTATAAATGTTGAACTTACATTGTTGGGTCAAGATAAGTTGAGTATGCTTATATGATTAGATGCATGTATGTTTGATTGTGTGGCTCATTGTCAATGGCTATAAATATATTAGCCACTAAGCTGTATAGCTCAACCCAATATTTTTTCCCACTCCTCAGGTGCAGATCGAGAAGTTCAATGAATCCTTGCAAGGCAATTGGACAAATTTCAAAATAGTTAGCTTTTGTACTAAGTTAGTGGCTAGACTTTTGGATAGCTTTATAAGCATATTGAACATTGAGCATTCAATGTATTTTGTATCTTTTGTCAAGACTTTGATGTAATGTTGATTTGTAATTAAAGCTATGTATGAACTTCATTTTGATTTGGAAATGAATGAAGAATTGAAGAAGTTTCCAATGTGTATGTGCTTAGTCATCCTGTAGATGTACATTTCTTATTTCAAGTCTTCCATAGGTGTAGAAATTGTGTTTTACCTTCAAGGGAAACACTGGATCGATATATGTAGAATTAGACAACGTTGTCTTCTTGGACATTGTAGATTATCTTTCTAGCTTTTCAACACTATATAGTATGAAATTTTCGTATATCGGAGTTAGTTATGGGTATTAGAAGTTTGTGATGCTGTATAGGATGGACTTTTGGGACATCTTCATTGGTTTGAACTTTTAACCATTATAGAGGTAAAATTTGTTTTTGAGGTCTTCATAGAAGTTGTAGGTCTAAAAGTCTTCTTCAGCACAGTCTTTCAATGACCTTAATCTGATACTTGAAGTGAAAGTTATACCCTTTTTATCAAGACAGGTCGGATGAAGAAAAGAGAAAAGAGGAAATTCGCGATCGCGGCAAGTCGCGATCACGACGTTGCGGGCGGGCGCGCCAGCCACGATCGCGACCCACAAGTCCTTTCCCCCAACTTGAACATGTTTCACTCTTTTGATCATAACTTTGTCATCCGACCTCCAAATGACCTGATTTTTGAACCATTAGATTTCTAACACATTCTTCTATATCTCCAAAAACATTTATAGCTTTTCGTATTAATTTGAAAAAATATTGATTGAATCAAAGTGAGGGGATCTGTTGGAAGAGTGTCAGTTGGATATTTTTAGTAAACATGCTTCAGTATTTTGATGATATATTACTCGGTAGAGCTCCAATTGTGATTCGTTTTGTCTTTAAATGAACTAGAGACATAGAGCCATAAAATGTTTGAAGAAATCAAATTTTAATTCGGTCTCTAAGACTTTCAATTTCTTGATGGAAGTTGAATATAGTGTACTACTTCAGTATAACAACAGTCTAAAAATGTTTGGGCTATAACTTTTAGATTTTTGAACCAAATGGAATGATTTTTGGTGTCATTAGAAACTTAAGACAATGGGGAACAAATGTTCTGAAGAAGCCAAATTGAAATTCAGATTTGAGGTTTCCCAAAATCTATCCTAAAGTTGAAGAAATGAGTTTACCCACATTTTTATGACTCTGAATGTTGGGCTCCAGAAACGAGGTCCAACAATAGTTCTATGAAACTTCTAGCCTATTACAAGTCCGGTAGGTTTTTATTTAAGCACACTATTTTTATTTTTATTTTTTTAACCCGAGACTTAGTCTTTCACTCAGAGGCAAACATTTGTGATGAATGTCGATATGGTTACTCGACTAAGTCATTTATTAACAGTTTGGTTGAAACGTCATTATAGACTTTTTACCAACGGCACACATTTGTGATACATGTCGATCCGGTTACTTAGCTACATAACATTTTCAACTGACTACTAACTCTATTCATAACCTGGAGGCTAACAAAATAGTGATTATTAAACACTTTTTTTAGTGCCTACCTTGTTGCTTTAAACTATTCGTTTCCATGAAAAAATTACTAGTTAAGCTACTTAGCTAAAAGGGGTCAAATTATGAATGAATGTGATAATCTATAGGGCGCTACATTTACACTAAGTCCTAATTAGGCTGTATATTTATCCAAAGGCCCCCTAATTCACTGATTTCGTAGGCTAATGATTGTTCACAACCTAATAGACTATGTCCAAAATTAAAAAAAATCACTCAATCTAAGTCATTGACACATTCTCACACTTCACACCATGTAACCTAATACTATCATACAGTATGCAAAATTCACATACAAAATAAAAACACAGAATCCCTCCCCACACTTGAACAACACATTGTCCTCAATGTGAGAACGATACACACACGCAACACATACATAAACCAAATGTGAAAACAGAAATTAAAATAACAAAGAACAGATAAAATTAATGATAAAAATAAAAATAAAAATACCAAAAAAATAAACAACACAAAACAAAATAGAATTGAAAAAAATTTGGGTTAGACTTGAATCCTAAGTAAATGGAGGTGGTAATTGAACACCTTGAGACTCTACATAAATCACCAATAGTTTATTGAAAGTAAAACTACTATCACTAACATTTTCAGCAAAATCTAACTATTTGTTAGTTTATGGTCCTTAGCTTAACCTTCAATTCAAAAGGCATTTTCAAATAGCCAGAGACAAGGAAATTAAATCACTTCCTTATTTGTGGGAAGTGCTCCTCCAAAATATAGCTTACACTGGTGCCCATTGACCTTGAAAGTCTCTTTATTAGCATTTTTCAATCGGAGAGCTCTATGATCAAAAACTTCAATCACTTTGAATGGTCCACTCCATATAGACTTCAACTTCCCTGGAAATAGCCTTAAATGGGAATTATATATTAGAATGGTGTACCCTATTTTTAATTCCTTTTGCTTAAGAAGTGCATCATGCCATTTCTTAACCTTTTCTTTGTAGAGTTTGGCATTTTCATAAGCATTAAAACGAAACTCCTCGAGCTCGTCCAGTTGTAGTAGTCTCTTTTTGCTAGATTGCTTCCAATCAAAGTTTAATGTTTTAATCACCCAGTACGCTCGATGTTCTAATTTAACCAATAAATGACATGCTTTCCCGTACACAAGTCTGTATGGAGTTGTTCCAATAAGTGTTTTAAATGTTGTCCTATAGGCCCATAAAGCATCATCCAACTTTGCTGCCCATTCCTTTCGGGCATTGTTCGCCTTCTTTTCCAAAATTCATTTTAGCTCTCGATTGACAACTTCCACTTGACCACTAGTTTGTGGATGGTAAGGTGTAGCCACTCGGTGGTGTACTTCGTATCATTTTAGGAGGGCATCAAAAGATCTGTTGCAAAATATGTGCCTCCATTACTTATTATTGTATGTGGCACTCCAAACTGATTAAATAGTCATTTAATGAACTTTTACACCACCTTCCCATCATTGGTCGAAGATGCTATCACTTTGACCCATCACGGCACATAATTGACTCCCACTAGAATGTGCATGTTCCTTATCGAAGATGGAAATGGACTCATAAAGTCAATGCCCCATATATTGAAAACCTCTACCTCTTGAATATTTGATAACGACATCTCATCCCTCTTGGATATGTTACTTATACTTTGGTATCGATCACATTGTGTCACATCAGTTTGTGCATCCTTAAATAGTTGTGGCCAGTAAAATCCACTTTCAAATATCCAAGTCGTCATTTTGTTGGCTCCATAATGTCTAGCATATTGACCCTCATGACATTGCTTAAGGATGTCTAACATTTCCTCATTCGGAACACAACGTCGCATTAACCCATCTTCACAAGCTCTATATAGGGTTGGTTCATCCCATATATAGCGATTACAATCATACAAGAACTTCTTTCATTACTGGAAAGAGAGATCTGAGAGAAGTTTACCACTATCCACATAATTGGTGATATCTACAAACCACAATGTAGTCAAACTCTTGAGTAACGTTAGAGTTTCATCGAGGAAATTCTTGTTAATATCATTACTAGGCTTGCACTCCCTGCCTCAAGTGTGGATAAGTGGTCATCTACCACATTTTTGGCTCCCTTTTTATCTCTCACTTCTAAGTCAAATTCTGCAAAAGTAACACCCATCAAATTAACCTGGGTTTTACATCTTTCTTGTTGAAAAGTTAATTCAATGCTGTATGGTCGGTGAATACAATCACCTTTGATCCCAAAAGATATTGTCAAAACTTATCACACACATACACTACTGCGAGTAATTCCTTTTCTGTAGTAGTGTAATTCAGTTGGGGTCCTGCATGAGTCTTATTAGTATAGTAGATTGCATACAATTTTTTGTTTTTCCGTTAACCCAAAACGTAACCTATGTCCTTATCACTTGCATCACATATTATGTCAAACGGCAACATCCAGTCTAGTGGTGATAAAATTGGTGCTAAAATTAATGCCTCCTTTAGTGTATTGAATGTGGACATACACTTATCATCAAACATGAAGGGTACATCCTTGAATAAGAGGTTTGTTAAAGATCTTACAATTTGTGAAAAATCCTTGATGAAACGACAGTAGAACCTTGCATGACCTAAAAATCCTCAAACACTTTTTACATTACTTGGCAGTGGGAGCTTCTCTATCACCTCTGTCTTTGCTCTGTCGACTTCGAACCTTTGATATGAGATTTTGCGGCCTAGTACTATCCCTTCTTGTACCATAAAATGGCATTTCTCCTAATTCAGCACCAAATGTGATTCTTCACACCTTTGAAGCACTCTATCCAAATTAGTTAAACACATTTCAAAAGAGTCTCCAAAAATTGAAAAGTCATCTATGAGCACCTCCATTATATCTTATATTATGTCCGTGAAAATTGACATCATGCATCTCTGAAATATGGCTGGGCCATTGCAGAGACCAAAGGGCATCTGTCTGTATACAAACGTACCATACAGGCAAGTGAATGTGGTTTTCTCCTGATCGTCAGGGTAGATAAAATTTTGATTAAAGCTTGAGTATCTGTCTAAGAAATAATAGAACGAATGGCCAACTACCCTTTCTATCATTTGGTCTATGAATGGTAGAGGAAAGTGATCCTTCTTTGTCATAAAATTAAGCTTCCGATAATATATGCATACTCTCCATCCTGTGAATGTTCTTGTAGAAATTACTTCTCCACTTTCACTTTTTATCACCGTTATTCCTCCCTTTTTAGGTACGCATTACACCAGGCTAACCCATTCACTATCATAGATGGGATAAATTATCCCTGCATCAAGGAGTTTAATGATTTCTTTCTTGACTACCACTTTCATGTTAGGATTCAATCTCTGTTGACACTCCAGCACCATTTTACAATCATCCTACAAATTTATTCGGTGCATGCAAACATTCGGACTTAGTCCTTGAATGTCAGCAATCTGCCATCCGATAGCTTTCATCTGCTTCTTGACGACCTCCACCACTTTACTTTCCTATTTGTCACTCAATTGGTTGGAGATTATTATTGTTAAGGTTTTACCTTTACCAAGAAAGGTATACCTGAGGTGTACAGGTAAAGGCTTAATTTCAAATATCGGAGCTTTCTCTGAGGACGATGGAATGGGTGCTTCGATTTGAACTAATTTGTCCTGATGCACTGGAACATTTGTCCCCTCTATCTCATCATCTTCTGTAGATTCAAAACTCTGGTGTTCATTGTCATCCTCTGCTTCCAAAAACTTCACTTCTACAATGCAACTCTCAATTTGTTCTCGCTGTTGGTGATCCAATATTTCGACCTTCATGCATGCACTACTCGTTATTGGATTCTTTAAAGCCTTATTCATATTGAATTCAACCTAAACTTCTCCTATTCTAAGTGTCAATTTACCTTCGTGAACATCAATTATGTCCTTTCCCGTATTCATAAAAAGACAACTTAAGATCAATGGGCAGTTCTTATCTTCTTCAAAATCCAGAACCACAAAATCTACTGGAATAATGAACTTGTCCACTCGCAACAGTACATCTTCCACTATTCCCAATGGCCTTTTAATGGATTGGTCTGTTAATTGAATTAACATCGAGGTAGGCTTGACCTCTCTTAGTCCTAACTTCCTGAATATTGACAAAGGCATAATATTGATGCTAGCTCCCAGATCGCACAAGCATTTAGTGAATTCCAGTTCACTAACCACACAAGGTATTGTGAAACTTCCTAGATCTTTCAATTTTGAAGGCATTTGACTGGTGACTATTAAACTGCAGGTGCCAGTTAGAGCTACCGTCTGATTTTCCTCCCAAGTACGCTTCTTAGATAATATATCCTTTAAAATTTTTGCATATTTTAGCGTATGTTCTAACGCCTCAATAAATGAGAGATTTATCTGTAGCGTCCTTAGCTTCTTAATGAACTTTGTAAATTGTTCATCTAACTTCTTCTTTTGTAGTCGTTAAGGAAAAGGTACCTTGTATTGATATGGTAGAGGTGCAACTTATGGAGGGTATTCACTCATGTCCATTTCTTTCTCCTTTTCTTGATTCTTCTCTATTAGCTGGGCAGGCTCCTCTCTTATCCTTGTGGGCAGTTCAATTTCCTTCCCACTCCGAAGTATGATAGCCTTTAGGTGTTCCTTTGATTTTTATCCTAAGGTGTTAGGAACATTTCCACACTTCTGCATCAAAAAGGTGTTTGTCAGTTGACTCATTTGTGTTTCTAAATTATGAATGGCAGACGCATGTCTCTTAGCAACTTGCTCAAATTTATCTTCCAGCTTCTTATGTGCATCATCTAAAGTACCAAGCTTATCTAGAATTCTATCTAATTTATCTTCCATCAAGCTTGTCTTATCCTACTAAAAGCTCGATTGCCCTTGAGGCTTGAAATACCCTCCATTATTATTGTTCAACTAGGAGAAGTTAGGGTGATTCTTCCACTCAGGTTTATATGTGTTGGGTAGGGATTATTACCCCCTCCACGCCTTAATTGGGCCCCTATGTAATTAACTTGCTTCGGGCTATCGTCTCTCATCAGTTAGCAGTCCACCGTATCGTAATCCAATTGGTCGCATAGCTCATAATTTAATTATGCGACCTTTACCGCAGCTAAAGATGAAGCCTTCATATTACTGAGTTGTCGCGTCAAGCTATCAATTTTAGCATGCATTTCTATTATCTGATCGATAGCGACAACTCTCTTCTGCTCCCTAAAGTTAGTAGGTTGCCCTAAAGTTAGGAGGGTTGTCCACTCACTCCCAAAAAAGGTCTAAGTGTTGGAGGTGTAGGGAGTGAATTGATTTGTCTTGGACACTAAATCAAGGGTGCGCTTTTTTTTTGAAGCATTCTATTGGTCTCTACATTTTTTGTCTCTCTAAACCATTTGGCCATATTGCAAAAAGAGAGTCTCTCCAAAACATTCACCCATATTGCAAATGAGATGCTCTCCATTTGTTCTTTTAGCTAGCTGAATATTGCAAATGAGAAGGCCGACCTCATTTTTGGTTCTTTCCAACTAGCCGAATACAACAAAGGTTTGCTATAATTTTTTTTCTCCTTTCCCACAAAAGGATCTTGATAACTAAGCTATCCAAGAAGAATAAGTGGTATATTTGATTGGTCGAGGACACAGCAGCCAGGAGTCAAAGATGTAGTTAGGAGTCGGTAATATTCCAATCTTGTTCTTATTATATTTATTTTCTTTATATCGTATCATGTATGGATTAAAAGCATGTTGATTTGGTGTTTACGCTTCCGCTATATTTTGATTTCGGAAAAAGTTTTTACAATCTACCATTTAGCCAAACTAAGCATGTTTTTGTTTTCAATCCAACAATCGGTATTAGAGCTGATTTTATTATGCATGATTCTCGATTCATATATACTTGGCATGTTTTGGCAATTATATTAAATTATGTACACTGCACTTTTTTTTGAAAAAAATATATGTTGTGTATGTATTGGTTTACTCTTTTGGTTGTCCATAGAAAATCGATTTACCTCGTAAATTTTTCTTCGTTTAGTTTGTAATAAGGAGGGTGGCCTATCATCACTATGTTTCCTCCTTGTCTTATTTTTTTCTATTTGCAAAATTCTATAATTTTGAAGATGGAGTAGCCATGGATCGAAGAAAAGAAGGTACATTTTTACGATTTTTATGCTGTGTTAGTGGCAGTTTTTATTTTGATTAAATTCTGTTAATTCTTGATTTTTTAAGGGTTGGAATTTTTGTTTTACTAATCAGATTTTAAAAAAAATGCCATTAAGTTGTTTTTACCGAACGGGTCGGATCGTGCGAGCGAAGAGTTCTAAGCAGAAGATCTAAGTCTAAAAAGAATTTTTAGGCCTAAAGGCCTTGTAATTTTCTTTTAATTTTCTAGGATGGACAACCAAAAGTAGCTATTTAATTCATGAGATGAATGGATGCAAATAATATGCGATATTATGTGAATGTATGCCATTAAGAAAAATTGCCAACGCTAGGTTTTTCCATGCATTCATTATGTATGAGATATATAATGAAACAATATAGGATGGTTAATAAATTGCATCTAGACAAGATGGAATTAATCAAAACTTAAAGACCAAAAAAGATTGAGTGGGAGAGGATGCTCATGTGAGAGTCCACGGTCCACATACAATGAACCATTTACATGTGGTGAAGTGTTACTCTCCATTGGAGGACATGAATCCTAGATCTTGCATGGTTTGGGTCTCCTAAAGGATAAGTTTACTCATTGGTAGCAAATATGACCTCCTACCGAGGCATGGTTTGCAAGTGCCTTTAATAGATGAATCAAATGGTTGCACACTCATCATGATTTATCAATAACCTACCCACCGTAGCTCTATTGATACATGTATGGACCAAATTATGGTGCTTCTCAAAGAGTTAGGCATGAAGATGCTTGATAGCTTTTTGATTAGGAGGGTCTCAGTTTTTCTTTTAATAGATAAGATGGCCCACCGTCACTTAGTCCGTTATAGATAAGAAAAATAACCGTTGTATAAAGACTTAATCTTTTAAGTTTTGTTAAATCTATCATCATACATACATGCATCATGATTTTATATAAAGTTCCAATTTTTTTTACGAGTATGCTCATTCTTTATTAATTAATATTTTCAGACATAATCACCAAAATATAAATCCACTCAAAATAATCTTGACTAATAACAAATTGGAAAGTGGAGAGAAATTTAATGAATGGAGACATAACCTCGACATCGTTCTCTAATATGAACGAATTTCATAGGTATTAACAGAAAATGAGCCTTCATCTCTGGGTGAAAAATCAACTATTGAGCAAGTCTAGCAACATGAGCGATGGCATAATGCTGATAAGACCGCCAATTGCTATATTCTGGCTTCTGTTAACGTAATGTTGTAGAAGCAACTTGCAGGCATGCAAAGTCGGTGCAATAGTCCATCACCTACATAAGATGTTTGGTGTGTGGACCAAGTCTGCAAGGGTGAAAGCTATCTAAACCTTTCACAATCTCAGACAAAAGCCTGGTGAAATGATGCGACATTACATGCTTAAGGTAATCTCTGCGGTTACTGAGGCCAAGTTACTTGAGGCAGAAATGTATGCGAAAACATAGATGATCATGATCATCAACAAATTAAACTCTTCTTTTTAGCAGTTTAAGTTGGACTATAGCTCAACACCAAGGATTACACCTTGAGTGAGTTAATGAATACCCTCTAGAACACAGAGGAGATATTAAATATCAGGACCAATGGGCCAAAGGCTCATGTAACATCGTCTTCTAAGCCCAAGCATAAGGGCAAGAAAAAGAATAAGGGTGAAAAAAAAGGGAATGCCCAACCTATGAAAATGAAGGCCAAAGAGGATACTAAGGGAAAGTGTTTCCACTGTGGTGAAAAGGGCCACTGGAAGAGGAACTGCGCTGTCTACCTTGAAACCCTCAAGAGCAAATAAGTTATGGGTTTCCTAAGTTTGTTAGGACCTAGAAATGTGACAGATTCATCTTATTCATCGATATTAGATTCAAGAGCCACCGACCATATTTGCAATTCTTTGCAGGGGTTTTAGCAAAGGAAAAGACTGCCTAAAGGTTAGTTTCAAGTCAAGATAGTGGATGGATCCTACGTTTCAGCAGAAGCAGTGGGAGTAGTTATCTTAGACTTTCCTAGTGGTTATAGGTTATATTTGGAGGGTGTATATTACGTCCCAATGGTTGTAAGGAACATGATTTCTATTTTTTAAAATAAAATATGGTTATTCCTTATATTTTGAAAATGTTGTTTCAATATATGAGAATAAGGATTTTATCTGTAATGCAGCAATTAAAGAAGGATTGTTCTTTATAGAACCTATGACAAGCTCACTAAACACCACAAAATTAATAAAACCAAGAAAATTCAATGACTCTAGCATTAATTCAAAATATTTGTGCCACTTAAGGATGGGTCATGTCAGTCATAAAAAAATTGACAGTTTAGTAAAGGATGGGATTCTTATGGGCTTAGATAATGGTCCGTTACCCACCTGTGAGTCTTGTATTAAAGGAAAGTTGACCAAGGCCTCATTTCTTTCTAAAGGAGACAGATCTAAATCCACGTTAGACCTGGAACATAGTGATGTGTGTGGGCCCATGAATGTACAAGCTAGAGGTGGTTATGAATATTTCATAACCTTTATATATGATTACTCTATAAATGGCTAGATGTATTTGATGCACAAAAAGAGTGAGTCCTTTGAAAGGTTCAAAGAATTTAAAGCTGAAGCAAAGAAGCACCTAGGCAAGCCATTAAAACAACTTTTATCTGATTGAGGTGATGAGTGCTTATCTGGAGATTCCAACAAATCCTAATTGATAATGGAAGTGTTTCCAACTTGCTAGCTCCTAGAACACCTCAATAGAATGGTGTAGCTGAGAGGAGGAATTGGACTATATTGGAAATGGTTAGATCAATGATGTCCTACACCATAATCGTTCTAGGGATATGCCATACAAACTATAACTTGTCATCTTAACTTTGTTACATCTAAATTGGTGCCTATAATACCTTGGGACTTGTAGACTGGATGAGTGTCTTCATTGCGGCACTTGAGCACTTGGGGCTACCCAGCCCATGTTCTAAGGCCTAAATCCACAAAGTTGGAACTAAGTTCAGAAATATGTTTATTTGTAGGATGTCCTAAGGGTACACGAGGGTACTATTTTTATAGTCCTCAGGATAGGAAGATATTTGTGTCGACAAATGCGACTTTTTTGGATGAAGAATTTTTTAGAAATCATAAAGGAAGAAGTGAAATAGTACCAAAGGAGTTAGCTATTTCATCCAAACTATGAGTTGATTCGGATATAGTGGAACAAGATGTCGAAATGGATTCAAGAGTTGAAGTAAAAGAGCAGCCTAAACATCAAGTAGTGCCTAGATATAGTGAGAGGGTTGTGAGACAACTAGACAGGTATTTAGGTCTAGAAGAAGGTATAGTCACCATCTCAGACTAAGAAGTAACAGATCCTATTACTTATACACAGGTTATTAATGATGTTGATGCGGAAAAGTGGCTCAAGGCAATGGAATTGGAAATAGATTCCATGTATGCTAACAAAGTCTGGATCCTTGTATATTTACCACCAGGTGTAAAAGCCATATGGTGTAAATGGATCATCAAAAGGAATAGATAATCTGATGGAAAGGTAGAGACCTTTAAAGATAGATTGGTAGCTAAGGATTATACTCAAAAGGAGGGTGCAAACTATGAGGAGACTTTTTCTTTGGTTGCCATGCTTAAGTCCATCAGAATTATTTTGGCCATAGCAGCCTATTTCGATTATGAAATATGAAAAATGGACGTCAAGACTGTATTTCTTAATGGGGATCTTAAGGAGACCATTTATATGGCCTAACTAGAAGGATTCGCTGAGGCAGGTAATGAGCATAAGGTATGCAAGTTGAAAAGGTCCATTTATGAACTTAAACAAACACCTAGGGCCTGGAACATTAGGTTTAATATGGCTATCAAAACCTGTGGGTTCATACAAAACCTAGATGAGCCTTGTGTTTATAAAAGGATATAAGAAGGCAAGGTTACTTTCCTAATTCTATATATCGATGACATTTTGCTCATTGGGAATGATGTAGGAATGTTATCTACGATCAAGGGATGGCTAAATGAATAATTCTCAATGAAGGATTTAGGAAAGACTAACTATGTTCTAGGGATCAAGCTTATAAGGGATCATAAGAACAAGCAGATAACCTTGTCTCAACTGACCTATATTAAGAACATGCTCAATAAGTTTGCCATGCAGGATTCCAAGAGGGGGTTTCTCACCTACTAGACATGGAATCAAACTTTCAAAGGAGCAAACAACTAAGACCCAAGAGGAGGTCGAATGAATATGTAACATTTTGATATGCTTCGGCAGTTGGAAGTTTAATGTATATCATGCTTTGCACTAGAACAGATATCTGTTATGTAGTGGCACTGGTAAATAGATTCTAGTCTAATATAGGAATGGAGCATTAGACTACGGTCAAGTGCATACTGAAGTATCTTCGTAGGATGAAGAACTTATTTCTTGTTTACTCTAAAAGTGACCTTATTTTGATAGGATATATGGATTCCAATTTCCAATCAAATGTTGATTCAAGGAAACTAACTTTTAGTTCTATATTTACTTTAGGAGGTGGAGTCATAGTCTGGAGGAGTGTCAAGCAATCTTGTGTTGCTGATTCGACTATGGAGGCTGAGCATGTTGCCACTTATGAAGCAGTAAAGGAAGCAATTTGGCTCTACAAGTTCCTAAAGGATTTGGACGTAGTTATTGAGGAGAAAAAGGTCATTACACTTTATTGTGATAATAGTGGGCCAGTGGCTAATTCTAAAGAACCTTGGAACCACAAAGCCGCCAAACACATTAAGAGAAAGTATCACCTCATAAGGGAGATAATACAACGTGGTGAGGTGGATGTGGTAAAGATTCCCACAGATCATAACCTTGATGATCCATTCACGAAGACACTATCACAGGAGAGCTTTGAGGGTCACCTAGAAGGCATGGGAATAAGGGATATGTCAAACTTGCATTAGGGCAAGTGGGAGATTGTTAGGATTATGTAAATATAGTGCACTAGAAAGCAAGTATATCTACTTATGACTTAATTTTCTTCCAGTTACAATATTGTAATGAAAATATTTATTATTAATAAAACAAAAGAGTTTGGTTTTATTTGTATGAGCATAATATAATTAGTCATAAGGTAACAAAATTTCTTTTGTAAGTAATATACATATACATGGAGATGTATGGGAAACATGTATATTATTAGAATATAAATTAATTGATTTACAGTTGAATAATCATGTTGGTCGCTTAATTATGGTTTAGAATGTATTGTTGCGATTTACCTCCGTGTAAGTAAAGGAGTTTACCTTAAAGGAATGATGAGTTTTAAATTATGATACTAGTTGACTATCAGTAATAGCACTATTAAATGAATTTGGAATTGTATATGTTTCTAAAGAATAAAACAGGTCATTACTTTAATCTTAAAACATACACCTTAGCATTCGTTTATTACGAACCACAATCTTGATGAGTGGTGAACTCATGTTTGTTTCATTGTAATTCTTGATATGATCGAAATGAATTTTTACAGGGTATCAATCCAGTGTCTGCATGTTGGAATTGTTTATTGAAATATGCATCAGGGAACATTCACTCAAATAAAAACTTTATAGTGATATCATCACTTCTAGATGTTTTGCGGAGATTGGTGATTAAACTGACGCCAGTAGTTTGATGGACTAGCTACCCATCAAGTCTTAACATCAAGATTAGATTTTGTGTGTTAATCACCATGTAGAGTGAAACAGAAGATCTAGAAGGAAAAACCAACATAAGGGCAAAACGGTAATTTTACCCTTTATTGTGCAGATGGCTATAAAATGGTTCATAATAAAGTTTGCGATTGGACATCATATTAATAAATTGAAATATTTTTTCTCATAATTTTAAGTAATTCAAGAGTTTAGCTAATTGTTTTTAGTAGAATGTCATTTCGTTAATAAGTTAGAATTAATTCTAATAAGATTAAATTAATTCCGGGCTTATTGGAGCTTGAATTATTTAAGTCCAATTAGATTTCTCACTTGGCTTCTAGGAAGGTTATCAAGGAAAGTAAGAAAAATAAACAAAGGTTATCGGAAAGAAAATGAGACAGTTTGGAGAGAATTGGACGAATTGGATTCAAGCCAATAAGACCGGAACACTTTAATTAAGATTTAATTAAATTGGGCCTTAAGCCTATAATTAAATATTGGGCTTACACTAATTAATTGTTAATTATAAGCCCAAAGGAAAATTTAATATTGGGCTGGATTTTGATTTAATTAATTATATTAATTGAATTAAAATTAATATTTAAAAAAGGAGGAGCAAAACTGAAATCTACAAAGATGTAGAATTCGGTCATTCTTCTTCCATTATTAAATGGTTTAATAGCTTGTTTTTAAAGCATAAATGTGCAACCCTTGTTTTTAGCATTCTTTTGATTAAAGAATGAAGTAATGCTTCTTCAATCATTAAATGGTTTAATGGGTGGCTTTTAAAAGATACAAAAACGTCTAGGTGTTGTAATTTAATTGATGCATGTCATTTAGCCAAAGACATCCATTTGTATGGTAAAGAACGTAAAGCTCCTTTTGCATTCTTTTCAAGATAAAGGTGAGCATTAAGTGGGCTGTCCACTCACTCCTAAAAACCGTCCAAGTGTTGGAGGTGTAGGGAGTGAATTGATTTGGCTTGGACACTAAATCAAGGGTGCATTTTTTTTAGAGCATTCCATTGGTCTTTCAATTTTTTGTCTCTCCAAACCATTCAGCCATATTGCAAAAGACAGTCTCTCTAAACCATTCGACCGTATTGCAAAAGAGAGTCCCTACAACGCATTTGGCCATATTGCAAAAGAGATTCTCTCCATTTGTTCTTTTAGTTGGCCGAATATTTCAAATAAGAAGGTCTCATTTTTTGTTCTTTTCAACTAGCCAGTAATGAGCCTTGCGGACAAGAACTAACATCACTTAGGCTAGATGTGACTTAATCAGTCTAGTAGGAGTTGATATTTTAACCATTCTCTGAACCAAGTGGGGTATAGATGGTAAAAGGACAAATTACACAGGAACATTGTCTATGAAAGGGTTTGTAGTCAAACCACTGACTTTTCTGTCAATTAGGGGTCATGATGTTTTGCTAAATACCACTCATGATTTGTTTGACTTAAGTGTTAATTCAAATGGCAGACATAATTGGAAACATAATGGGTCATACGCATTAGAGATTCGAACAACGAGTAAAATGGGTTTGGATAGTGATCCAAGATATGAGAGAATGTTTTGGGAATGTAATGAGAAATGTTGTAAAGGAATGAAAGAAAGCAAATGTTGCATATTTGCCAGCCTAGAAATTTTTTAAATTTTTAGCAAATGTTTCAAGCCAAATTAAGTGGCATTCATGGCCACTTAATTCCCATTATTCCTCCATTCATGATGGGGGTTAAAGGAGGCTAAAAGGTGGCAGAAACTCACTCATTTTTATGTATAATATTGTAAGAAATCTAGTGAGAAATGTGAAGAGTTCATCTTACACACTTATTCTCTAAACTATTCTCTCAAGAACATACATCAAAGCTATCACTTTGCGTATGTTCTAACCATTCTTGCTAAGAGATTTCAGGCTTTATTCTTGGTGTGGATATTATTAGAGACATCATCCTTTGGTCGTTGTGGTTTACGACAACCTGAAGAGGCGAAGACAACAAAGAACAAAGGAGTTAGTAAGGTACACATCTTAAATTCATGTTTTGATTTGCTACATCTAATGGCATATGTTTGATTATGTATTTTCTAGGTTTCATTTTATTTTCCACTATATATTTTCTGATTCGTGATGTATGGGATACATAATTAAAACCTTACAATATATGTTCATGCTTGACCTGTGTTCTAAGAACGCAAATCTACTTTCAGCATGTGTTCCTCCAAAATCATGCTCAAACTTCTCCAAATTAGCTATAACTTGCCTATATTCATTCCTTCTTTATTAGGGAGCTAAAACAAGGTCAAAACAAACTATAAGCCATATTAAGTACTAAATCATAAAAAATACCCAAACACAAGCAAAATGCTCTCACAATTATACTAAGAACATGTAATATATAACATTTATCAATTTTCTCTATAGTTAAGCATTTGCTTGTGATTAATGATTTATCATAAGTGCATGATGTAGTTGTAGCTAACACTAGTGAGTATGAGTCGATCCCACTAGGACTAGGATTACTAGTTCTAATCATCTTTCTATTATCTAGTTCAATAAATTATTATGATAAAAATTGATCAAATTTAAATTTAAATAAATAGACAAACTAAATCAACATAATTGACTAACCAGAATAAAATTAAACTAATAAACAACCAATCATAACAATGGTACTTAAATAACGAATTCCCCTAGGATTTCTCATGCAAATAAGAGTTCACACATTAATTTAACCTAAATTTCATCAAATTTTAGAGATCATTAATTATGTTAATATCTTTCTCAAGATTATTAGCAACCAATCCAAAGGTCATTAATCAAGATCTCTTTCTAATTAAAACCCCTAGAATTACATTAACTAGATTATGAATTTCTCCATTAGGTTTGAATCTAATCTAGAAGATTTATGTCAACCTATCTCTAGGATTTCATCAAAATCTTTTCAATTATATTAGATCACTTCGTAGAAAGGATTTATTAATCATACATGAATCAACATACTGGCACATGTTAATTTAAGACAATTAAGAACACATAATTTAATCTTAATGAAATTAAAGAATAAATTAAATTAAACTAAAATCATTACACAATCCATCTTGTGGTTCATTTTATCCAGGTACCATAAAGATTTAGTTCCTAATCATGGAAGACATAGGATGAAAACTAAAGAAAAAACACAAAATCAAAAGAATCATGACAAAATCCTTTTTAATCTTTACAAAAACCACTTTAAATCAATAGAAATCCACTCAAAATACACTTCCTTAGTTTTTCTTCATTCTCTCTACCTTTCTTAGTCATCTAATTATGCCCCTCGATCCTCCTTATCCTTCTACCTTTAAATTTTTGAAATTTAGATTGTAGGTGATACGTAGGAAAGTACATGATTATCTACTAGGCTATGTACTTTAAAAAAATATGACATCCCATTTGTAGTAAAAACATACATGAACAAAGGAGTAAGTTTTAAACATGGGCTAACCAACAAACAACACAAGCATGTATCTCTTGAACATAGGCATGTAATCCATCAACATGCATCAAACTCCTTAAATACAACTATTTACTTATCATGCAACTTCATAACTTGGTCAAAAACAACTCCAAAACACTCCAAACTTGTCCCAATTTGTTCCTTTTACTCCAAATAAGTGAAATATGACCTAAAAATCAAATATGAATGAATTAAGTAATGTAAAAAATAAAAATGCTTAAATAAATAAAAAAATATAATAAATATAAACCTAAAATATGAATGATTAAGCACTTATAAACTTATCCTCATCCAAATCATTTTCATTTTTTTAACTTAAATACGTGGTAACTCTAATAATGAATTTAACAAATCAATTGGATTAATAAAGACCCTTCATTTTTCATTCAATTGCAAATTTCATCAATTTGTTAGGCATTTTCCTACTTGCATTAAATAATAAATCAATTCAATTCAACAGTACAATTTTTCAAACTTTAATTCAACACAAAATTTAACCTCATATATACGTGAGAAAGATGCTTCAATTTTAAAATATTTTCATAACCTTTATTGAAAGAAAAGCAAAACACTTACTTTAAATTAACATAAAAGCAATTAAAGGCATGCTTGAAAAGTTATTTAAGCTTCAACAAAAGTAAACACCTTATCATGAATACTTTTGATTATTTAATTAGGTCATTATTTTAAATGGTTACTAGCACCACTCTTTAACATCAACATTTTTCTTTGTTTTAAGTTAGTAGAATGATTATTTAATAATTACTTATTCACAACATTTTTTTTAATTCAGTGGGATTTTGAAAATACTTAAAAGGAATCACTTCTAAATCAAATTACAAAGAAGTATCTAGTGTAAATCAAACATCAATTTCCAAATTAATGTTGCTAATTAAAATTAACTTAATCATCAATACTCATAATTATTTGAATAAAACAAATCAAATCACAAGAATAACCAGACTTATACGGAATAATCTTGACCTATATTCTTTCAAAGTTAGAAACTTTCTCAGAGTGTGTCCTATTAAGCATATTAAAAGAAAATTTATAAGCATAAGAAATCAATTCCCCCT